>JAZHYW010044928.1:0-44098 GCA_037355805.1 Ixodes ricinus | reverse complement strand
AAATGTGCCCCACACCCACGGCTATTACTTCTGAAAGTTAGTGTACTCTAACTGACGTCTATTTTTCGTTCGTCAGGGAGGTAGCCTCCGTAACACGTGTGCTTTTAAACGAAGGAATGCTTATATTGGTGAAACACAGATAGTACACCTCACATCCCCAGCAGAATGCTTTCGTTGTGTTCTACCTTGGCTTTGTCATAGCACCTAATGGCAGTTCCTTCATATTTAGCATTTCTGTCCACCTTGTTGGAAACATAAAACGAGCATGCCGGCTCAGGACAGCATTGGAAATTATAGTGATGCTTACTGACAAACAACTGTTAAGTGATGCCTATAACATCATCGAAATTGTCCCCAGAGCTCTTGAGGTCTAAAAATATGCTGCAATACAATTTAATTATGTAAATAACGCCATCTTTGTTACGAAGACTGATGCAAGCAGTTAGCCATGTTAGACAAGTGCAACCACCGTTCCTAGGACTGCTTTTGACAGCCCACCAGCATGTGATAAAGCTCAAACTTACATTGAAATTGAAACTAAAACTAGAGTTCTTCGGCTGCCCACAATATTGTGGAAGATAATTCTTCGCACAAAAATTTAATTTTTTGACAGTGCTGGAAACCATCCATCACCGGTGATCGATGGCCTATGGGCGCGGTCAGGAAAGAGTTAATTACACGAAACAGTTTCGGTTGCAGCCGTTGCCACCAGTGTTTCCACGAAGAAATATTTCTTTAAATGTTCAGTAGGAAACAAAAGCATAGTACGAAAAATGGAGAGACCCCTAAAATTTTAATGTACAAAAACAATATGTCTTCTTTGCCCCTCTAAAGGGTCTTCAACAATGCCGTTTATACCTTTTACACAAACTCCACTCCAAGGACAGGAGGACAAGGATACCAACTGGGGCCACCACTTGTTCGTACAGCACCAGCCATCCCCGCTAGTGGCACTGCGTGGTGTGTGCCATGAGCAGCGAGGTATTTGCAAAGGTTCTGAAGCATATCTGCGAGAGAAAAATGTCGCCCGTCTTAGACATTTCATCGGGCGCGATAGCACTAGACGAGGTTTTTTGGAAGCGGCACTTCCCATCGGTATTACAGTAAACTCTCACTTGAGCAAACGTCGGTTTAACAAGTATTTCAGAATAAGAAACTTTTAAAAAATCTCTCGGCAGTTTCACTATGCATGCAAAAATGTTTAGTTAAACGAAAAACGAATTTTGGAATAAAGAATATTTCAGTTCAACGAACTCGATGGGTGGACCCAGGATTATTTATGCAATCAGGTCAACGAGGTTTTGTGCTCTGCAGTACGGGCATAGCCGATGCCCGTCGCTCTGTCACCGCAGAGGCGGCGGCTTATCATAGCTGGCATTTACAGCAGCTGCCGAGGCAAAGCGGCAGTGCTGTAGACAAAAACGAACCACGGGTGAGTCTATTTTTTTTCTTTGTCATCGGTTCCGTTCGGCCATGTTAGTTTTGGGTAACAACGGCAGGACGGCGGTTTGTGTGCCCACTTTCGTAATGAGTAGGACGAAACGGAAGCGGTTGTCTCTATCAGACAAGCTCAAAATCCTTCAGAGTCTGGACAATGGTCAAAGGCGAGTGGACGTTGCGAAGGACTATGGGATTCCACCATCAACGTTGTCAACGATAATGAAGCAAAGGTCGAAGCTTGAACGAGAAACAGCATTCAATCCCAACAAGTAACAACTATGTACAGGGTATTTCGAGTCAGTCGATGATACCGTTACAGTATGGCTTCATCACAGCAACAAGCTGTGCCAGACGAAGTGCAAAAAGACAGACTCTCTAGACAGCTTTGTTAGTACTTCATGCACTCTAAGAACGCCGGTGCAAATGAAAATTACAGACTTTTTTTCAAATTGAGAAAGACAGCAACATAACTCTTTGTACATATCCATAAATTGCATTTCACACTTTTTACTCTATGCATGCCGTGCCCTATGCTGTTCCATGTTCTAGTGAATATATTCAGCTTAGTGAACTTACAGTTAAGTGAACTACTTCCCTGGGTCCCTTGAAGTTCGCTTCAAGTGAGAGTTTACTGTATATGCAACGTGACATGTGGCAAAAAAAGTGTGAATGTATAAGGGACTTCTTCATCTGGGCACCTCTTGTTTGGTGCAATGTATAATTTTTTCATGAAATGCCACTGGATATACAATTTGAAGGCCCGTTCACACTCTTGCGACCTCTTAAAACTGGGTTCCTTAAAACCTCTTACAAAGAGAGGACACACTGGCGCCATCTATTGGGTAGCAGCGTAAACTTGGCGGTCCGGCATTTTCTATTTCTCTCGTGCATTATCCTTTCTTTCTTGGCTCGAAAACCTTTGGCAACGTTATAAACGAGCCTTTCTTATAGGTATTACGCACATCTGACCTCCGGAAATCCCGCGAAACCTTCGCTCTTGTGAAATGTAGTTCCAGGGTCACCGCATAGATGGCGCCAGAATGCTAGTGTGTTCCCTCATCCTGAGAAATTTTAAGAAGTTTTAACAGATCTCGTCTCTCTCGGTCGTACTCGGCTGTAAGAGTGTGAACGGGCCTCTGACTCGAAAGGCCTCCGTGCCTCCTAGGTTATACTACCTAACACGCAGTTGATATAAAGCTATCAGTCTAGAACACGGTAACCCCACTAAGGTTGGTTCACGCGTATGCGTTTGAATGCACACAAGCACGCTGCGCCCTCTCGTAGCCGTTTACGGCGAGAAAACACTTCGCAGACTAGAGCCACCTGTCGAGCAGCCCGGAACACTTCTGATTTGTGTGAAACTACACCGAAGGTCTTGTAGGTTTTTAGAAATGGTCGCTCATAACACAGTCAGAATTATTTCGAGCCCAAGTTAAATTAATGATGTGTAAAAATTGTGCAGTCGGTAGCAGGACGTGATGCGTTTAGACAGCATCAGCTGTGCTGCTTATTCGACGATGATGATCAATTGACACTGCGCCAATCGTACATCATACGGTGATCTAATATTGAAATGACGTTGCATTGATTTCGTGTCGATACGTTGTTGATGAATGAACGATTTTAAGGTTGTGATGTGTTTTCTTGCCAAATTTAGTAGGGTAACTGAATTGGTGCATAGGTCTTGTGACGTCAATTTTTTGCTAAATTTAGCAGAAGAACTTGAATTTGTATGTAGGCCCCGTGACGTCAGGTCATGTGACATCAATTTTTCCCGCCAAATTTAGTCGGGAAACTGAATTGGTGCATAGGTCACGTGACGTCAATTTTTCCGCTAAATTTGGCAGGGGAACCTGAATTTGTCTGTAGGTCCTGTGACGTCAGGTCACGTAACGTCAATTTTCCCGCCAAATTTACTGGCAAACTGAATTTGTGCATAGGTCACGTGACGTCAATTTTTTCGCTAAATTCAGCGGGGAAACTGAATTGGTGAATAGGTCTCGTGACGTCCATTTTTTTGCTAAATTTAGCGAGGAAACATTTCGTTTACGCTCATACCATCAAAAAACCGGGGAGCGGGCCACTAATAGCTGACGCTAAAACGTATATGCAGGTCGATTGTGTTCTAGGGCTACCCGACAGATATGGCGCGAGTGTGCCAGTGTATTCTATTGTCACGAGCAGTTACGAGAAAATGCGACCTACTCGAGCACGCGTGGACACAAACGTGCAAATCAGCCTTTACTGCGGCACGTCGCCCTACCTAACGAGCACGAGAGGCCGAAAACCCCCGACATTTCGACTCCGTGACGTCGTGAGAGAGGTTCGGACGTACCGCGCACTTGTGGGGCTCCGCCCTCGTGTGGCGGTGCACGTGCGCCTTGAAGTTGCTGCACTGGGCGAACGTCTTGGGGCAGAACTCGCAGCTGTAGGGCCTCTCCCCCGTGTGGAAACGGAGGTGGGTCTTCAGGTTGGTCCTCTGCGTGAAGGTCTTGAGGCAATACTCGCATTGGAATGGGCGTTCGCCCGTGTGGGTCCGCACGTGCTGGATCAGGACCCACTTGTGCTTGGACGAGTAGGTGCAGAAGCGGCACTTGAACCGCCCGCCACTCTCCGCTGGCGGGCCGGGGGCCGATTCCGCCCCTGCGGCCGAAAGAACTGGCGAGACAGAGACAGTTACATGCAAGGTTCTGTCTTCAGTTCATGCCGGTGCAGTAAAATACCACTTGAACGAACTCGAGTTCAACAAACTATTTAGGTACATTAGTTATTACGATTTTAGTGGCAGATCAGCAACAAAGGCCGTAATACACCAATGCAATCAGTTGGGTGAACATGCACTTATTAAAAATTTTTGTTCGGGGTCCCTTGAAGTTTGTTAAAGTTGTACTTCTCTGCATACGCCGAAATGACCTCTTCCCCCCCCCCTCTCCCTCCCCCAGCCCAGTTTTATCAAAATTGGGGAAAACCGAGAGACCTCGAATTGGGGAAGAAATCAACTGCAGTTTTATATTGTGTATGCTTGGAATGCACCTTGCACATAATTGCCTGCAAGGCTACTTCTTCCTTTGGAAACCACAACCCTCTTATATTGTCTTCTCCTTTTATCAGTACCAAGACGTACCAAGTATTCAGGTCTGCGCACTTTCTCTGAAGGTCGAAATGCCACGCCCGTGTCCCGTTTCCTTCAACATAAGCCTAAAGAAACAACAGTCTTTTGTCCAACACCAAAATAAACCAACACAAAAACGCAAAATTTGAGTGAAAAAAAAAAAATTAAGCACTGGAAACAGGGAACCCAGTCATTAGTGCCAGTGAATCTGTTGTTGAAGAGACACAGAGGAAATCTCCCTAATGCGGAAGCCTTTTCAAACTCCGCCAGGTGGTATGAGGTGAACGTGTCGGCCGTGTATTCATTTGCTGGATTCTCGCTTTTCTCGTGCAGCTAAATTGGCCGTCCCGTACTAAGTGGCATGCTTCACACAACTTTTAGTGAAATGTTGTGCTAAGTGGCATGCTTCGCACAACTTTTTGTCATATATCAATACTTTGGCTTAGTTACCTTCACGTCTGGTAGGGATGTGCAAACAGTGGTTCAAATCGGATAATGCTGCATCACTCAGTGTTCAAAATGAAAAAAAGGCTAGACGTATTGGCTATATATCTTTACAATGTTGATACTAGGGATGGACAATGACACTCTTCAATTTGAACCAGCATGCACAAACCCTTAATATTAAGGCAATGAGATAAAACAGATGTCTTTCACTTGGACCCATCCTCCTTCCTCGCCCGTTGGTGTAATGAAGGATAGATCACATTTATGATAGATCACATTTATGTTGCAGTGGGACTCTTTCCAACAAAGGAGGAAAGTGGGGGGGGGGGGGAGCAAGCCAGGTACCACACTCCTTTCACTCCTTTGCCACAAATGGCATCGTTGTCCATGCGTAGTCAGCCTCGTCTGATGTCAAGTCCAAAGGCTGCAATAGCTAGTGACAGTGCCCAGATGAAGAAAGGGAAAACAGCATACTGATTTTATTGACTCAGTCACCCTTTTATGTTTTTGAAAGAGAGAAAAAAGAATGCCACGTGACCTGGCTATTTTCACAAGTTTAGTTACTCATGAAACCAAAATCTCGAGAAATTCAGAATGGGACCCGTTCGAAAGATGTCAACTGAAAGAGAAAAAAAGTCAAACAGAACAAATCTGTTTCAAGCGCCATTGTTCGCTTTGCAATATTTCTAAAATACCGATATGGTTACGTTTGCTTTCTTTTTTCTTTTTTTTGGGGGGGGGGGGGGGAGGAGCGCTGGTGTGGCTGTATTGCGAGGCAGAACAAAAAAACACCGTCAGTTACAACAAATTGTCTTTTTGTAGGATCAGGGTCAAAAATCCTAAACACGGCATCACCAGCATTCCACCTGTGCGCAAAAAAACATGAAAATGTTGTACATAACCGTGTTCCATCACTTTAAGAATGCATGCATACAATTATTCTGATGAGGCTGCTATAGGTACCATGGACTCCGAGCAGACTTGAAAGAATGCAGCGAGTGCCAGCGAGCCCGAGCATCTCATTGACGCTCCGCAGCCAAGAAGCTTGCAGGCATTGGCCGATCCGAATCACCCGAGGTAACTGAAGTCGCCAAGCAAGAAGTGCAAACATGACTATAATGCGTTTCTTGAGCTGTCACCAACCAGAATGCACACAAAGATTTGATAAGGACTCGGTAAACATGAGGAGCTGAGATTGCAATTCTGCGGACTTTATTGAAACAACAGTCCACACATACATTCTCCTCTGCAATCGTAAACAAATTACGTGTGTCGTGGAAACAGTCTTTTTCTGTGGACCGATTAGCCGCCACTACTTTTGCCATTTCCGTACACAAAGAGAACAGGTCTTCGTAAACGTCCCAATGAACCAGAACAGCTGGACACGGCAATAAAGGGCTTTGTAAATAAGAAACAGGCAAAGGTAAAGACAATACACGTAAACGTGAACGCACGATCGTTTTGAAAAGCTACACACAAGCGTATAATAGATGCGTACGGTACACGTGCTAGCTCAAAAACATGAAAGGATTTAAAACGAGGATGACATGAAAAATCTCGCGTGTGCAAATGCAACGTTGGCACTTCTTCGTATTCTGCTTCGAAACTCGTGCATGAAAATTTAACGCTTAGCTCAATGCACTCAATGGGCACTTCCCACCATACTCTAGCAATTTCGAAGACAGCCTTTTGGTTCTAAAAGAAATATAAAACAAACTGGCAATTCTGGCAATTGCTTTTTCACGCTAAGTGTCACGCTATAGGTGCTGGGCAACGTTTCATGGCACGCCAGCGTCGGTTGATCAGCGCCACCGCAGCCAAAATGAGGCAACAATGGGAAGGCTAAAATCTGCAGTGCTGCCGGCGTACGCTTGCGAGACGTCGCTTTTATTCCCGACTTCGGGCGCTGTCCTGTCGCACTACACTAACAACCGCTTTCCAAATGTGTCAAATGCTGAATATAATAATGTGTATGCGTGCGTGTGTGGGGTTCTAGCATTCGCAAGTTTTGGTAGGCGCCTTCGTCGACATGTTGAGATAGCACGAAACGGGAACTAGCGGAATAAAATAAATTTCAAGCAAACAAAGTAGGTGAAGGCAGTTTTTTTTTTCATGTCCTCTGCACGCACCTTAAAAGCACCAAAGTTAAGACTTTGTCGAGCTCGCATCCCCTACAAAAGCGGAACTAAGAGCCCTCTTCCTCCCTCCCCCCCCTTTACCCTCAATGGTCCTACTACTCTCTTTCTCCAACTAAACTCTTTCTGCACAGATAGCTGACCTCATTTCGGGGATCAGTTTCGTTTCTTGTCCCCTCGTCCTTGTGCTGAAGACGACAGTGGCGTCTGAGGAATCTGCTTTTTGCGCAAGCTGGCTCTAGTCTGAACGGTGCCGTACACAGTGACTCCTCACAAAGTGATGCTCGTTCTTGTCGACTGAATATGCTTGTGAGCGAGTGCCCTATGTTTTGACCATTTCGTTTTTCTTTCGTCAAGTGCACTCCCAAAAGTACGAGAGAGCTCGCCGGGTATGAAGTTGGTGGTTCTCGGGGCTGCTGTTTGTACTGCCTCGGCGCCGAGAGAATTCCGCGGCAACCGGCTTCCCATTCCTCGTGGCTCCGTGAAATCTGGCCTCTGAACGAGGAATGTCGAGAGAAATTGTGAGTGAATAGAAGGAACAGAGAATAGCAGGCGAAACGCACTCTGCTTTCACAAGCCCCGTGCTCCTCGTAAAGAAATAAGAACAGAGAAAACGCCTTGTGGTCGATCACTAAAGACTGAACGCAACAAACCATAAAAAAAAAACTCTCCCATCTATTGACAACCAACTCAAAGGACTGTCTGGAGCCAAACTGTACAGAGTTCTTGTTCTTGCACACGGTTATCTTCGGGCGCCGCTTACCCATGAAGCTCAGAATAAGACTGCGTCCACCACACCAAATGAGACGGGACAGTTTGAGAGAATGACGTTTGGACTTACGAATGCCCCATCGGTCTCCCAACTACTAATGAACCGCGTGTTCGGACCACTGAGGGGAAAGGTTGTTATGTGTTGCCTTGATGATGTACGAATTCCAGCAGAGAATTGGGAGAGACTCGCCCAGAGACTGCGACAGGTGCTGGGGGCTTTCAGTAAAGCAAACTTGACCCTCCGTCTCAGCAAGTGCTCCTTCGCAAGGGACAATGTGGACTTCTTAGGATTTCGATTGACAAAGGGAGGGGTGCAACCAGGGTAAGTCAAGGGGAGGAAATTTCAGAGTTCCCGGTGCCGGAAAGTGTCCATGATGTTAGACATTTTTGGTGTTAATGAGCTTATTTAGACGCTTAATCCCCAAACTTTGCCTCAGTTGCCGAGCCCCTCCACGAGCCTTACCAGAGAGGATGCAACGTTTGTTTAGAACCCCGAGCCAGATGAAACCTTCCAGACTTTAAAGTCGAAGCTCACATGCGAACCAGTGCTAGAGCTGTACGACGCAAGGGCAGAGACCAAGCAAGCGCAACGGGGCTTTCAGCGATGCTTCTTCAGTGGAAACACGACAAATGGCACCTTGTCTATTGTATCAGCAAGAAAACAACGGAAGCAGAGAGCAACCATCATTCCTCAAAACTTGAGTTGATGGCCATCGTTTGGGCTTTAGACTCGAAGCTTATATCATTACTGCTGGGTGTTCATTTTTTTCATTGTCACCGGAAGACAGGAAAAGATTTTTCAATCCCTCCAAACACTGATGCCGCATGTGATGGCGTACATCTTTGTACCGCCACCCCATACAACGTTAGTGCTTGGAGGCATTGAAAAATAATTTTACTGTCTTGAAATATGCAAAAAGAGCAACATAATTTTAAGAGATCTGAGGAGATACGCATGAGTGATAAGTTTATTGCATGCACAGCGCCAAAGATGCTTATATTTGCCAAGGAACGCTTTCAGTACAATGATGCTCCATGGCGCTCTTGGTGCGACTGGTTGGAACGACCTTTTGAAGCTTTAAAGATTTGAAAGGCCCGAAATGGCAACCCCCATGGCAACCACCGATCAGCCAATCACTTTGAGAGGGTTTGTCGTCTGTATGTTGGTATCTGTTTGTGTCCCATTAGCAGGCGGGAAGGCAATGGCACTACTTTCCCAGATCTGCAGAGCAGAGAGCAGTGAGGATGTCAAGAAACTGATCTGACTCTAGGGAGTTGTCGCATCCTACTCATTTGTCAAACAATTGTGCTGCCTAACCTTATGAAGCAGACTGCTCCTTATCAAATATTGCTATCGATTTCATTTGATAACAACTTTATAGATTTACATATATGCAATATAGCAGGGGTTTTCAAACTGGGTTCCCCTGAACACAGGGGTTCCTTGAGCTGGTCTCATGGGCTCTGCGAACACCCAAATTGCATCCCCCCCCCCATCATCGTGGGCTGCACAGCAGGACTGTGCAAAAGTGCATTCATTTCACCTTGTACTGACATCGCAACTGATGTGGTGGGGATATACAGTCGACTCCCAATAATTCAAAGTTGCTTAATTGAATTGTCGGTTAATTGGATGTGACGTGAGGGTCTCATCAGTTCTGCATGCAATCCTTTGGAAAAAAAATTCTCGGTAATTGGAAGCGAAAAGTCTAAAATATAGGATACTGTAAAACCCTTTAATTTCGCGGCCCCTATTTTCCGCGAATCGGTCACAAAGGACAAAATCGCGGCCACTAAATTTCGCGAATTCCAGTTGCCTGCATTGAAACTCTTAAAGATCGAAATTTTCGCGTGCCCTTAAATTTCGCGAATTCTTCAATTCGCGAAGTTTGCGAAAATTAAGGGCTCGCGAACATTAAGGGTTTACAGTATTTAGAAGTTGATTTTCAATCAAAAGCTTCAAGGCAACCATAATATTTGATAAATCTGCAAGTTTTAAAGTGCAAAAACCGCTTTGTGTACCGCACTGGTATCACCGGCATCGCAGCCGACCACATCGCCTTGGTTTGGGAGTGCGCTGGGCTCGTTCTACTGGTGGCTCTACGTGCCGCATTTCGGCTACAGTCGCAACAATGATAACTCGTGGATCGTATCGCACGCTTGACTTGGCCACGAAAGTCAAGATTTTGAAAGAAGTTGAGAAAGGAGGCACCGCCAAGCAAGACATTGCACAGAAATATGGCATCAAGCCTAGCACCCTCTCAAACTTCATCAAGAGCAAGCGCTCGATACTGGATGCTTTTGAGTATGATCAATTCAAGATGTCTCGAAAGAGAATACACACCAGCGCCCACTCGGAGTTAGAGCAAGCGCTGCTCCTTTGGATTAGGGAAGCATGAAGCAACCAACTTCCCCTCAGTAATGATATTGTTGCAGCGAAAGCCTTGTCGCTTGCAACAATGTCAGGGATCGACAACTTTGTTTCTTCTGATGGATGGCTGACAAGCTTCAAGCATTATCATGACCTCGTTTTTAAAAGCGTGAGTGGAGAAAAGGCGCCAGTCAACCAGGAAACATGCGCGACGTGGAAGGAAGAAAAGCTTCGCGAGTACATGAACAAATATCAGCCGGAAGATATCTTTAATGCCGACGAGACCACACTTTTTTATCGGATGTTACCAGAGAAGACTCTGACATTCAAGAATGATGATTGCACTGGAGGAAAACGTAGTAAAGACAGGGTATCGGTTTTGATTGTGGCCAACAAGTCTGGTATTGAGCAATGTCACCTGCTGGTGATCGGAAAGGCAGCTAAGCCTAGATGTTTTAAAATTGTCAGAACGCTTCCTGTGGATTACGCATCTAACAGGAAGGCATGGATGACGTCAGGCATTTTTCAAGACTGGCTTAAAAAACTAGATCGCAAGTTTGCATCATCAAACCGCAAGGTATCGTTTCTTGTGGACCAGTGCAGTGTCCCCATGAATGTGGCCTCCCCGAGTGCCATCCATCCGCCTTGCTTACTCGCCAGCCAACACGACATCGGTGTTGCAACCCATGGACCTGGGAATTTAAAAAAAATGTAAAGGTGATGTACAGAAAACATGTTCTCGAGCGGATGATATTGTGCATGGATAACTCCACTCAGTACGAGGTAAGCCTTCTCAGTGCCATCCACATGCTAGCGCGAGCTTGGGGTTGCGTTAAACAAGAAACCATTGCCAACTGCTTCAGGGTCTGCGGTTTCATAGCAAGTGCTTCAGGGAGTGATTTGTCTTGTCCAACGGGGTAAGCAGAGACAAGTGAGCTTGACAACAATAGTCTTGTAGTAGCTCTCGGCGACGTCCGTTTCGAAGTGTATGTTGCCGTGGACAGCACAGTGGAAACAAGCGGTGCGCTGAAGGACATTGAAATCATTGAGAGTGTTCGGCCACGCGAAGCAAGCAATGAAAGTGGCATCAACGACGACGCTGAAACTGAGCTGCAACCGCCGGCTGCTGATGTAGCTGCGGGCCTTGCCCTCGCACAGCGGTTTTCGCTGCAGAGAACAATGCTGAAGAAGCACTCGGGCACATCTACAGTCTGCAGAACTTACTTACCGAAGCAAGATTCTGCAAAAAGAAGCGGACGGCAATCACCAATTTTTTTTTTCATAAACGGTCAGTTTTTAAAACTTATAAAAATGACTCTTTTTGTTCCTTGTGGTTAATTAGAAGTTTGCTTAATTTGAAGTTTTTCCCAGTTCCCGTAAACTTCATATTAACGGGAGTCGACTGTATGAGAAGCAACACAAGCAAAATTACTTACGATTGTGCTTGTGTTGCTTCTTGGTTGACAACTATGGAGGGGGTTTGAGAATCCCTGTAATATAGTTTACTGTACACGACTTAAAGGGGTAGGGAAACGAAATTCCAGCGCTCATTTTCTAGCTTGAATGTGTTGCATGTTGCACCCTAACCTCAAAAGCACCAGTCTTCCGTTGAAAGGCACAAGAAAACTAATTTTAAGGCTAAATAAACTATCTTTCAATGTACACCTGGTGGATGCATGTGTAGATGGTTTGGGAGGTGATCTAGCAATGTTAGGGAGCTTGCTACGTAGTCGTGACGTAGCAGATTCCTTCGGAGCAGCGCCGCTCTTTGGCATTTCAACATTTTTCCTTCTTAGCTTTCCTCCTCAACTCACAAATCGTGCATTGAACCAAACAGTCCAAGAAGACGGAAAGGGTGTACTCCCCTCTTTCTCCAACCCTCGTTTGTGCATCCGGATGCAGCCATTCTCCCCCTAGAAGATTAGCCAGTCGCTCAAGAGTCAAAAGTCGGACAAAAGTTGCTTTCCCCACCCCGTTCAGCCCTAAGCTGACAGTGCTGTGGAAGCTACATGCTCCTTGGGCCAGCCACACGCTTGTCACCCCACGGGCACTTCGAACGGCTCAATTGTATGGCGCTGACGCTATCGACACCCCCACAGCGCTGACAACGCCACCAAGGGCAAAGCTCATAACCCTGCCAGCCTTGCTACGTCACGAATACGGGGAACCTTTTCTTTCTGTTTTTGTTTGCGCCGGATATCCCATGACGCATCGCGCTCTCCGTTCGCTTCTCTTCGGGCGCTCGCTCGAGTGCACCGTTTGGAACAAAAAATGTAGCCAGTCGTTCAAAATACAAACGTGCGATTATCATTTACGGTTTTTATCCGTCATGCTTGACTCATTTCCGAACGAAATTTGAATATTTCAATTTTTGTTTCCGTATTCCTTTAACTTAAGACCTCAATTTTGCGAATTTCAAGATTTGATAAATATGTCACACCATGATCATGACTACATGTTACACCATGATAATGACTATATAACATGTCACTTCAAATTGCAAAAATATTGTGCCCACGAAATATTTCTGAAACATAAACTTCGCAAAATTCACGGTTGCTTACACTATGCAGAAATTACCAACTTTTATTCATTCTTTGGCCCGGATAAATAGGGCACAAGATCAGTGAGTGCCAAATACACTAAGATAACCAACACTGTGTGACTGTTTATGACCATACAAGAAAAATAATGTTTACAAGCCATCCTAAAATTTTCTTAATATCTACCCTTAAATATTGCGGAACTGCCCACTTCGTACAAGCGCCTACTATTAACATTGCCTAAACTTGGGAATTCGGCAAATTATATGTTAAGCGCCAACATCAGTCAAAAATACTCACCCCGTTGCGGCGGCCATGAAACCGCCAGCAGCGATGACGGGATATCATGTGAAAATAAATGTGCTTTCTCTAATTCCGTTCACCCTGTCTTTAAAGCCTCTCTACCAGCCACCATCTTGGTTTTTACCGATTTGATCAGACAAGCGCCTATGTTTAGATTAACCCAGTCTTCAGTAAAGTTGGGTGGGAGTTTTCCCGGTATTTTACGGTGTGCACATATGCAAAATAAGCACCATTACACAAAAGAGCTTCTCGCAGCTACCATCCTAAATGTTGGTGCCGCTTTAGTAGAACACACCCCTAGATAACCGATGTAACGGGAACGCATTGCTGGACTGTTATTATCACACACTGGACCGTTACTTTTTGCAAATGGAAGAATGGTCTACACAAACAGATAGTCAACTAGCAGTCATAATTTGGTCCAAATAAACACCAAGTATGCAGGAGCCAAGAATGTGAGGCTATTTAGGACCATATAAGGAAAACAACATTTACAGATAGCTCGCAACCTATTCTCCACATATGCTTCAAACACAAAGTGAGAGGCACTAAAGACAGTCTGACTGGAGCATGCATTCACAAGCATCAGGGTGGCAAGTCCAAGTAAAAATATTTAAAATATGGTAGTAAAACTTCAGTGTCTCCTCTTCCTACCAGCTAGAACATTCTATCTATTCACTTCGCAGATCACCAGATTACGACTTGTTCGAGTAACTGTGACCTAAAACTCTCCGGCCCGACTTGGAGCAGGAGGCAGGGCCCGAAATACAGCTCCAACACACCCCTTTACATTCTGAGCACCGCTCTTCCCCTGGAACAAACCTTGAAATGGGTCCCGAGTAATGAATGGGTCCCAGGGTAGCAGTTGTACATCCTTCGTCAAATTGCCCTTCCAAAGAGGAGATACTAAACAATGCTTTAAGGTACAAACAAACTTTCCACCATCTAAACCTCCATACAACAGTCCGGTCATTATTGAGGGTGGTTCCTAGGTGCAACGCAGAGCAGACTGAATGCACTGGCAGCTCAAAGAACTAACATTTGCGTCACAGCAGTCAAACATGACACACAACCGAGACGTCAGTAGGGAGAAATTCAGCGGATAAAGAGGAAAACGTGGCGAGCAGGCTAGACCCTGGATAAATGAATGAGCAATGAGAGGCTAAAATGCGAGCAGCCGTAGAAGACACTTGGATAAAACTCGAGAGTGAACACTTAAGGAGAAGGCGGGTTAAGGCTTTGTCTCTGTCAGTTTACGATGTCTTTGTCGTTAGCTGTTCAGTTTCGAGGTTATGTCGTTAAGTTTTGCAAACTCCGATCTGATGCATTCCATGTTCAGTAAGGAACAGTCTCACGGGTGGCTTCGTTCAGTGTGTTCCTCAAGGAGCTTGGTAGTTGCAAAGAATCTGGAGCACACCTGTTGGAGACACAAGGCAGCCAATTAGTGTGGGATTAAAAGGGTGACGTATAGTAATGATGAGCAATAAAAAGCCCTTGTATATAAGGCTTTGAAGAACTCTCGCCCCACACATGGGTATCAGCTTAGCGTAGCCTGGGTGCAACAAAGAAATGGTAGTGGCACCACAATGACCATTCGTTTGCTTTTGGGAAGTAGCATATTTTCCAGTCTTTAAGCCCCTAAAAACTGCTGTTTTCAAAGAAAAGTGGGTAGTAAATAAATCACGTCTTTGTATAAGTCTCACCTCTATATTTGTATGGTTGGCATGGCGAAAGTGCAATGAAAAGCCCTGGTATGTATATTATGATCGCAATAAATGCACAAGCGAGAGCAAGGTTTCATATTTTTGTCAATGAAATGAATCAGGAAGGTAACCTTCGTAGCAAATTTCGGCAGTTGTGGTTCGCACTTCCGCAAGAAAAATGCATATAAAAAACACCGACAGAAATTTTGAAAAAAAAGTTTGCGACTTTACTGTGAAAAATATGGTACACAGGCTTGTTACAGACCAACTGCTAAATTAGATCTTAATTTTCTGCTCGGTATTACTTCGTAGGAAAGCACCGCTAAACTTTCAAGGTCACCAATTTGTTGTATTAAAAGTTGCACCACATATACGTACACATCCTGAGCATGTCTACAAAAAAAAAACTTGCCCAAATATTTATTTCAAAATATTCATAATCAGAAATTACTCAAAAGCTACTGAAAAGTAACATTCTAGTGCTTCTTAAACACTGCCTTTCTGGAGCAGCACTGTGGGTTCAAACTGCTTGAGGGGACCTCAGAGTTATGCTAGGTCAAGACAACTTTACTTGAACAACTTCTTATTCAACTTTGAACTTTATTAGAGCAAATTTAGTGTCAAAGACACCAGACAAAAAGCTTCCAATAGGAAGCTTGACTAGGTCCGGTGTCTCTGCAGGCAATGATAAAATAAAACAACAATGCTATCACCTAAACAAAATAAGCACAGTTTTTTAGTTAAACGATGAATATCGATGTGGTTAAAGATCAAGTTGTTATGCAAATGTCGGAAAGTTATGAACAAGGGATCGAAGTGCATATTTAGTGCGGAAAGGGAACCGATTCAGGATTTCCTCTCGTCAGATACCGATTATAGATTTGCGTTTAGACAACTTGGAAGATGAGACAAAAATGCAATACATTCCAGACTTGTAAATACAAACATACGAATAAAAGAGTCAGACGCTGTTAATTTTCATGTAGTGACTGAAGAATAATGGCTCTGGCATGACTGTCGAAAAAAACGTTTGCAATGAAATGTAGTACTTCTTTTCAACAAATATTAGTCGGTTAATATTGTGTGTACCCCAAACCAAATAGCAAGGGTTACCATGTGAACCAAACGAAGTGCGATAAATTTGAACATTAATATTTGTAGGCAAAAGAGAATGACGATGACTGATTGTGCAAACTATCAGTGCTAGTTTATAAACTATGTATTCTACATCATCATTTTATTGCAAATGTTCCAAAAAGTGACACCTAGCATGTTGTGGTGGTTTACTATTTCAATCTGGCTGCTACCAATGTGTTGAGTCTAATTCTTAAAGGGGCCATAAGATGAATTCTGGGCTAGAACAAACAATTTCAGATAAGGAGTTTACTAACCGCATAACATTTAGTGGGCCTAAAGGAAGAGGGTAGGAAGTCAGAAGCATACATTTCGGTGCAAAAATTTTAAAATGTAGTGGACTATTTTGTACCCCCCTACCTTCAAAGCTCTCCACCTTTTCACTGTGATACAGCCGTGGTACCCAAAGCGCGTCGGCCAAACCAGCTCACACACTGAACACGAGCACTGCGTTGCTCGGACGTATCCACCTCGTCAACTATCAATCCGTCGAAGATTATTTGGATTCGCGTTCGTGGCCAATGAGTGCCGTGACGGAACTTATGATCACTTGCGAATAACAAGTTTCGTGATGTGCTTGAAAAGCATGGTGGAAGCTCGGAGTCGTCGCACCGGTGCCCAAGCCCGCCATGACCACGCGATTTCTTATTTCACTTTTGAAGTGATGATTGATGTTGAGGAAGAAGTTGAAAAGTCATTTCATGGCCCCTTTAATAATGTGCCTATTTATGGATCGAAGTGCAATAGCTTTTGATTTAATCGAATTTATTTTCAGACTATTAATTTTTCTATTTATAAAAGGAATTTTTTGAGACAGCATTTCCGTTGGCTATAAGTTAAATCCTATCATCGCAGAGAAAAAAATACTAGTGGTGTTGCAAGCGTACATGATAACAGATGATTGCTGGCAAATATTGACTATATCATTAATATAAACATTGAATAACAGCCGGCCAAGGATACTGCCCTGAGGCACACCACCTTAAGAGTTAAAAAGAGGGAACACAATCATTCACTAAGACACACTGCTTGCACTGTTCTAGATATGAATGAAGAAGCGATAAACAGGTCCCACGCACACCATAACACGAAAGTTTTTTTTTTTTTTTTCTAGTTTCTTGATGTCCAATTTATACGATTACAGCAAGCATACCAGGGAACAGTTAAGCATAGTCTTCTTGGACAGGCTCTATTGTGTGAAGAGTTAAAGAAATACTGACCTGCCAAGAAACAAAAGTTGTCTACAGCATATGGTTAAGACAGTTAAAAGCTTTACCCAAGTCAATAAAAAGTCCTAGCATTAACTTTTTCTGCTCTACAGGAAGTCCCAAAAAACATTTGCAGGATTTTTTTCACCGCAAAAATAAACTATGCATCGTTGAACGCTGATTGCCCACCCAAACGTAGCACTAGCGGTCCAAACCAGACCCCAAAGTTTCAGAACAAAACATGGTTTTATTCGAAAGATATGTGATTTTCTTAAATTTTCAACGGAAAAATGCCGACCAGCGGTGCTCTCGAATACATGAAGCTGAATAGCGCCAGGTACTAAAACCGGGCAAAAACAGGCCCCATTTTCTCATTGAAATTATCAGAAACTCGCTAATGACTTGAATGAGATGACAGTTTGTTTTGAAACTTTGGCGAAAGCACATTTCATGGTTCTGCCCTTTAGAATTCCAAACTGAGTCAGTTAGCACAGCACGTTTAATAAAAAATTTGACTAAACGCCGCGAAGTGTTTTTTGTTTTGTTTTTTTTCTAGTCCCTCGATGTCCAATTTATACACCAACTCATGTTTACAAACAAACCGGAGCGCCCCTAGCGGACGCCACCGGCGCCGCGCATGCGCGGTGGACGGTGGGCAAGAAGTCCGCCGTCGCCCATAAACAAACCATTGAATTTCGTTGTTGTCGGCGTCGGTGGGAGTC
Source organism: Ixodes ricinus (assembly GCA_037355805.1). NCBI lineage: Eukaryota > Metazoa > Arthropoda > Arachnida > Ixodida > Ixodidae > Ixodes > Ixodes ricinus. Next base: position 26,209 of record JAZHYW010044928.1, on the reverse strand, counting down.
CCCGTGCTCTTTTTCGCGTTGGAATTGTTGATTTTACGTCCTCCTAACAATGTCTGACTACTTGAGCGGCTTCAGCAAAATTAACGGGGCAAAACTTTGCGTGAATAATGTGACGTGCGGCGATTAATTTCACGTGGACGCCGCAGAATGGGCGCTAAGGCCTGACTCCAACGATGAGATTCTACTCGCTATTTTCAGTCGCGACGTCGCTCTGGCTGCAAAAGTGTGGACCGTAGCTGAGATGGTGGACGTCGATACTGAAAACCGCAAGTAGAATCGGGCATTACAAGTCGGTGATGGCACTGATAACAATGACCAACATATCCTTGTATCTATTGTTTACACTTAGCCTACTTACCCTAACCAACCTTCAAAAGTGTTTTGAGGCCTGCACTTAGTTCTTATCGCAATTACCGGGTCAATGTTTGGTTTACGGGCCGCTGTCGTTTGAACGAGCTGACCGCAAAAAGCAGACAAGTTTGAAAGAGCAGACGACAGTTCGAACGCATCCGCAATGGAGTGCGGGCAAGAAGCACCGCGTCCCGCGTCAACAAACCATTGGAATGTCACGTTGTCGGCGTCTGTGTGAGTCTGCATACTCTTTTTCGCGTTGGAATTGTCGATTCTACGTCCTCATAGCAATGTCTTACCACTTTAATCGCTTGAGCGAAATTACCAAGGCTCGTTACGCTGCTAAACTTTGCGTAAATAATTTGACGTGCGGCGATTCATTCGCATGAACGCCGCAGAATGGATGCCAAAACCATCATGAGATTCTTCTAGCTATTTTCGGTCGCGACGTCGCTCGTGCTGCAAAAGTGTAGAAGGTAGCGGCGATGATCGACGTCGATACTGAAAATCGGAAGCGGGAACAGACCAAGCGTAACAAGTCGGTGATGGCCACTGGTACCAATGATCAACATCTTGTATCTACTGTTTCCACCGAGCCTACTTAAGTCTTTTGAGGCCTGCAATTACTTCTTATTGCAATCACCGGGTCAAAGTTTGGTCTATGGGCCGCTTTTGTTTGAACGAGCAGACGACAAAAAGCAGACAAGTTTGAAAGAGCAGACGAAAGTTCGAACGATCAGGCGGCCGTGTGAATTTGAAGACGCACTGAACCCGTGGGTGGTCCGGACAACTTGGCGGTTTTCTCTCGTTCATGTTGGAACAAAACAAATACATCTGGCGACCACAAAGTGTTGCCCGCACAAGCAATCGTAGTTCGACAGCGTCTGGTTTGCCCTTTTCACGGCTACTATCCACGTTCTCGGACGAACGGAGGGGCAGAAACACATGAAAACTGATCTTCAAACCTTTCCGGACTCTCTTGGTACAGCCCCCGTCGCAGCATTTTGACGAGAAGGCAGGTTTTTTGTCTGATTTCTTCTAAAAGAACACAGGAATGCATGTCTCGCACGGCGACTTCTGCCCACCGCCCCAGACCGGAAGTGCGCCCGACGCGCCACCACCGCGGCGTGACGTAGGAGAGTTGAGTTCGCGTATATGATTACAGCAAGCATACCAGGGAACAGTTAAGCATAGTCTTCTTGGACAGGCTCTATTGTGTGAAGAGTTAAAGAAATACTGACCTGCCAAGAAACAAGAAGTTGTCTACAGAAAAGAAACGCACATTTGAAAACAATTCCACTTTTGTTTTTGCTCGTCCGGGCCACACATATTGGCAGGTCGGGAGCCTATTGGTCTTCTCAAATCGTAAGCAAAGGGCGGGTTCTCTAAACCTTCGTCATTAGGATCTGCCAGCACCTCTTAATCACCACTCCACTCCCGATTTAACTACCGCAAAACACCGCAGAAGTTGCCCACTTCAAACAAGCACCCATTATTAACATTTCCCGAACTTGGGAATCCTGCCTACCCCCACCGCAAAACACCGGCATCAGCCAGCAATATTCACCCCGTTGTGGCGGCGCCGGCACGGGGCCGCCGGCTGGTGACCTGACGGGCAGTTCCTCGCATGAAAATAAATGTGCCTTCTCCGATTCCATTCACCCTGACTTCAAAGCTCTTTGTTGGCCGCCATCTTAGTTTTGACCGATTTGACCGGACAAGGGCCCGTAAATGAGCCCAGTTTTTGAGTGAAAGTGGGGTGGCGCTTCCCCGGTATTTTACGGTAGCCAAATCATAGTCAGTGCAGTTCTACTCAAAGCTGCCGGCATGTGGGCTGCTTGCTACTGATCATTCCACATCCAATGCCACGGCACTGGCTGAACGAAACGATGGACGTGTTGAATCGCAAAACTATTTCGGTTTCAATCCATAATTTAAGGGGCCATGCAAGAATGTTCGCACTTTGGTCGAATAATAGACCCTTTCCGAAATTGCTCTTGGCAACAATGAGCCGCTGTCTTGACGGCGCTCGGAAGTGCGGCTGGCCACTATGATCGGACAAGGCGCTGCCATTATGTGGTATGCGCCCGCGATCGCGAGCTCCACCGCTGCGGGTCCTCATTGGTTATCGTGGACCAGGACCGGATTCGCAGTTCAAATTTGTGTCTGAGTTTACGAGGAAGCAGCTTAGCACGAAACGGCGACTGTTTTCGTGGCTTTGCGTCCGCATTTTTGTGGACGACGCTGTCCACATCGGCGATGGAGCCGCTTTCGCGTCTTCGGTAGCGATGCGGTTTACATCGACGATTGAGTTGCTTGTCACGCCATCGCTTCCGACGTTTGCATGATCGCGTCCCTTATCCCGTCTTTCGGCAGCATCAGTATAAAGAATGTTTGCTTTGGCGGCTGTGGCGCTCTTCGACACGACGCTCTCCTCTTGCGCCTTTCGGCAAAGTTGAAAGCAAATACTGTTAACTCTATTTTCGCGGCTTCAATATTTCGGAAATTTTACGAAGTTTGGGTTAGAGAATATTTGACGGACACAATATTTCGCGATTTGGAGGGGTACGCCTAGCATTCCTTACCATAGGTTAATTTTTTTATCTATTCTTTTGCGATATTTTTTAAGTGCCGAAATTCGCAGAAAAATAGGTTCTCGCGAAAATTAAGTTGTTTACAGTGTGGTTGGAACAACTTGTTGCACCAAGAAGTGGTGGCTACCAGCAACGTTCGAGAGGTAGCCAGTCTGTCTGAACTGCTTCAGCCTATAGCCGTGTATCTTTCGTGTTATGTTTTCCCCCTGTCGTTTTATAACGTATTCCCCGGTTGCTTCGAACAACGAATCACTCCGGGAACGAAGAGAATGGTACACCTGGAAGAAGACAGTACCCGAGTTTCAGAATTGCCACACGCCGCCCGAATAAAGTATCCACGGGGAGAGCTGTGCGCGTGTGCTCGTAGCTATGATAGTTCTTTTACTGCGCGAGCTATCACAATGAATCCTTGTGCACGCGCGCCTGACCATCGCTCATTCACACTGGAAGCGGATCCGCGTTCGCCAGCGGTTCCGCTTCCAGTGTGAATGAGCGGCCATGAACGATATCGGGTTGCAATGTTCATGGCTTTAAAGAGGCGTACTGTCCCTATAGTCTGGACCAAGTATACTCGCACGGACCGCCACTGATTCAGAAGCTCCTTGGTCGTGGTGAAATTGCGAGAATAAAAGGGGATTATGTCTTTCAGTCTTGCCTTCGCAAAGCTCTGAAAGGCACTACGGTGGCTCTACAGAGTGCTGACCTCTGCGACCGTATACCACATAATGGCGGCCGCGGCTCCGCCGGAGCGGTGCACGTGACCACTCCCAGCGAGTGCGCATAGTTTGGAATCGGCGCCGCTAGATGGCGCGGCAATGCTAAAAGGGTCTATTGTGGTAGTTGTTCACTGTGTCAAATGAATTAAAGAACCGAAATTTTTTTTGCCTATGCGCACTAATTTTTAGAAAAAAAAGAAAAAAAGAAAGACGTTTACAATCCCCTGTAATGCCGAATTAGAGCGCAGCTCTTGAGGAGGAGGGGAAGGTACGGAGAGGAGGGTATGCCCCTCCTCCTGATCCGTACCCTCACCTCCTCCTCTCCTCCGATTAGCGGGAAGTTTTCGCTAAACTTCCGCTAAATTCAGCGGAAAAAATTCCTCGCTAAATTTAGCGGGGAATTTTTTTGCTAGACGTGGGAATTTTTTTTCGCTAAATTTAGAGGGGATTTTTTTCGCTAAATTTAGAGGGGGATTTTTTTTTATTAAATGTAACAAGAAATATTTTTCAGCTAAATTTAGAGGGAAATTTTTTCCGCTAATCGTAGCAGGAAATGTTTTCCGCTAATCATAGCAGTAAATTTTTTCTGCTAAATTTAGCGAGAAATTTTTTCACTAAATTTACCGGGGAATTTTTTACTGAATTTAGCAGAGGAAATTTTCCACTAAATTTAGCGGGGCAATTTTTCCACTAAATTTCACGGGAATTTTTTTTTTTCTCTAATTTTAGCAGGGAATTTTTTTCACTAAATTTAGCAGAGAAAATTTACCGCTAAATTTAGCAGGGAAATTCTCTGCTAAGTTTAGCGGGGAAATTGACCCATAATGCAACGTGCGGTGATGTCACGAGTGACCCTTCTTAACGTGTGACATCACACGTATCACGTGTGACGTCATTATGGGGAACGCACCATAATGCAATGCGTGGTTACGCCGACGCCACTCAAGCTGGAAACGGGCGCCTAAGAGCTGCACTCTAAAAAGTAAAACAATCGACGTTTGGGTGCCCCTCAAACCACCCTCATACTCTTACACCTTCCTACGAGTCATGTGCGTAATGACGCGCAATGGGGATAGAGAGTAGGTGAGGCCCAAGGGAATAATAGTTCCTTTCACACTTGGCAGATGGTGCCACTAAAACTGAATATAGTACAACTTTGTCAATGACATGAGGTTTTTGACGTATTTGCTCATGTTGAAACGACAATATTTCTCAAATATGGCATTGGATTGAGCACATAATGGCATATTTTGCCAACCTATTACATTATGCGCATTGTAGCTTCACGTCTTACTTCCCGTGGCCGCCATCGCGCGGCTGCGAACTGCAAGATATTTTCATTCTTTTCTGTGCTATTACGCAACGGAATCACAGTATTGCAAAAGAATGAGGCGGTTTTCCTGTTCCTTTTGGTCAGATAAACAATGTAAAAATTTAAAACTGCAAATTTTTTCGAAGTTAATATTGTTGCATCGCCTCATTAACCTTGGAAAAAAATTTTTTTTTTCAGCAAAATTAGCTTGCTTTTTTAGCACTGTTTGTTGGTGTCATTCATACACAAAGTCCGACGGGAATCACGTGAACAGCGCGGTCTGCGGTACCGGTACGCGTGTGACAAGCAAGTTCGCAGCCGGTTTTAGCATTTTTGTCTGCAATCTGTGCGTGCAATATCAGCTCCCGTGACATACCGAGTTCGTAGTGAGCGCCCACGTTATTTGTCTGCAACCTGTAAGCGCGATATCGGTTCCCATACCTTGTGGTGTGCAAGATTGTAAGTAGTTTCTCATGTTTATCGAACCATAAAACTCAATTCCTACGTCAAAGGTGTTTGCAGCGATTCTCACATGTTTTTCGCATTATGAAACGCAAACTTGCCGTGTCCACAATCTGCAGCATCAGTTCCCGTGTCATGTGGCTTGTACCGGGTGCCCCTGTGTAGTATATCATACATCTTTTATGTTTGCCGCCTCATCCCCAAAAAAATAGCCGAGCTCATGCTTTTCCCCATTTATCTTTTCATTTTCGGTGGATGCCCTTAAAGGGAAACTGAAGCACTTTTGTATTTGAGGAAATACACTTGAATCGTGTTCATTTGGCCTCCAGGATCAAGAATATCGAGATTACTTTTCAATTTGGTACACGGAGGCTGCAGAAATTAATTTTTGAAGAACCGCTGAAGCCCCCTCCTTCCTGGGTCATGACCTCATACTAGGAGTTTTCGGAATCTCTGCTCTCGTGCATCTTCAGCGCCTGTCAAAGCTATACACGCGCACTTTTGCTATTTTCAAAAAAGTAAGAAATATACATCACGACTGGCGTCAGTGCAGAAAAATACAACTGGCAAGCTTTGCAATTGCACGCTCTGTTTACAAGAACGACACGCGCTTGGCAGCCGAAAGATCTGGGTATGACGTAACGACTGGTCGGAGATTTTTTGTTTTTTTCACGTTCAGTTACATTTTCGGGGAAAACGAATGTGGTATTCAGATTTACGGGATAAAAATACTCCAAAATTCACCTCTAACTCGTTTTTCTCAAGAAATGTTTTAGCTTCCCTTTAAGGAATTTTACCCCGGTAGAGGTTTGGTCCAGAAAATCACCATGCCAATAGGACAGCTAGCAGTGCCTAGCGGCTGCTTTACGAGTTTGATGACTTCCGTGTTTCGAGCATCTGGATTTTGAGTTTGGGGCATGGTATGGGTGATGTGAGTAAGGACTAGAATAATTGAACTCAGACAGAAAAGAAGTTAGAAAATACACTCCTTCACAATCTTCGAGCGTCGGAAAGTAATTTGACCGGATTACCGCCGGGAGGCAGGATTAGCAGAAGACGCCCGATTTTCATCCGAGCGCATTTGGCAATCTATGAAAGCAGGCTCTTGCAAGTCGGACCGTTTCCACAACAAAGAACCGACCAAAAGCGGCGAGACGCTGCACAGAAAGAAGTGTGGCACTACCCTGGCGGCTAAACAGAGGCTCCACAGTCGCCAACAGTACGAGAACAGCTGCCATCTCTTTGTGACACCCGGCCTCCAGCAAGCGCTCGTAGCCTTTCGTCGCGCATCGACCTCCGCATGCACGCTAGGAAGCTCGCAAGACGCCAAAAGTTACTGCACCGTTATTCTTATGCCGTCAGTGGCTCTGGTCCCGCCCTAATTGGTCTTTTTCTCCTTCGACGTACTCTCGCACTGAAAGGGACGCTCTTGCTGTGGAACTGCAGGTGTACCTTGACGTTGCCGCTCTGCGCGAACGTCTTGGGGCACAGCGGGCACTTGTAGGGCTTCTCGCCCGTGTGGAAGCGTAGGTGCTTGGTCAGGTTGGACTTCTGCGAGAATGCCTTGTGGCAGTGCTCGCACTCAAACGGGCGCTCCCCCGTGTGGCTGCGCTCATGGGTCATCAGCACCCACTTGTGCTTGGCTACGTAGCTGCAGAAGCGGCAGGAAAAGCGTCTCGACCTGTCCATTGGCGTGTCCCAGGGCACAGCTAGTCCTGGAACAACAGCAAGAAAAACCACTAAAGCTCTGCAGCACCGCACGGCAGCCACGTTGGAAAGGTTGTCCAGGGTTTAAAAGAAAGCACGTGGACGGCGTAGAAATGGGTGCGGTAAAAGCAGCGAGAAGAGCGGGAGAGAGCACATTTTGTTTTGTCATCTTTTGGTCTTTGTTGCATTCATCAAACTCCATTTTCAGAATGCCTGATCCGCTACTGCGGCATACTCTGGTCGACCATGTTCGGAATCACTTTACGACGGACTGCGGAGGACGCACCCGACCGTTCTAGACAATTGAATACTGTGAGAGTGCCACGCAACCTTCCGGAGGGATGTAGGGGGAAGTGCGTAGCCGCACGATATGATCATGCGGGAAGTGCATAGCCACACGATACATTTAAGGAGCTCGACTGACTGAGGTGGCTCATGGCACCTGGTGCAGTCTATCGTAAGGTGAAACAAAAATATAGTCGACATCTCTGTCCAACAAATGTCTCGGTGCCCGTTTCGTCGATGAAATTCGTAAAAGTGGGGTCGCCACGAAGTATAGGAAATTTAAGGTGGTGGTTTTAAGACCAAGACGCAGTAACACGGCATTTGCTTCACACAACCGGAATCGTCAAACAACATACTTGCAGCCTCCTTGATCCCAAATAAAGCGAGGGAAAGTTCGTGTGAATTAGGCCTCGCTTACGCAGTCCTATTGTCGGCGACAGTCTAGGAACCCGGAAGATACCTCCAACGCTAGCTTTCTGCCTTTGAGAAAGCTTCGGTGCATGTGCAGCCAAAGCCCAGCAGCAAGCAGGCAACCAGCACCTGCTAGAGACTGAGCTTCCACTGGATTCCTACTCTGTCGTCAACCTTACTATGCAAAAGGTCTTAAAAATGTGGGCGACTGTTTACAAAGGGCCGAAAATAGAAAGGATCTCAAATTTCGATGGAGCAACGAGTGATGGTGACAGCACAACTAGTGACGAGAGTGATATCGGAGAGTTTCAGTAGTTCGCCCCAACACCCGATAGTCCGCCAACGTTCCTGCACACGCATCGTATCGTTATCGTAGGTATCGGAACAATCTACTTAAACACTTTGTTGCCACCGAGTCGTGCATGAAGACACATTCAAAGTTCTATCTACTCTCATATTCGCTGGTCTCCACAGCACAAACATAATGAGTAACTTTTGTACACAAGGAGTCGAAGTCTGAAGTTTCAGTGTGGCACTCTTGCCAGCGAAATAGAGCCTAGACAGTTTTGGATTTTCGTACAGAGTCCATTTGGGAGTTTCACTTGATCAGTCGTTTTTTGGTGTCTCGGTCATTTGTAGACCTCGAGAGCAAGCTCCAAACACTGCCCACTTCTTGCAATCAAAGTTGCAGCCCTGTGCTGGTGGTGGTAAAAGTTGCACCTGATTATATCTGGAAATGCGACATCTATGTCGCCATGCCTTACATATTGTCTCAATAAACATAGAGGTCTCATGGTTCAAAACAATTACTGTCCAAAGCTTGGTGCAACACGCACTCACAACCAGGAGAGACACAGACGTGGCAGTCGAATGCAGATATCCGAGCCGTCCTATTTAACTTGTTCAATAGCAGCTCTAAACTGCTCTAAATCCCATACTAACAGGAAAAAAAAAATGTGGAACAATATAGATAGCTCAAACTTGCATCAAACCGTCTACCCATCTGTCGACTTCCTGTTCTAAAAGTTCCCTGTACTGCAATCTCTACAAGTCACACGGAGCTCAAATATGCAGGGTGTAGCTTACTACATCTGCATTTCTCGCATCGTGATTCATTCTTGGTATTCCGATTGGCCAATACTGCAATCCCAATGGCTGTGGAGTGATAAGATGACCGGCACATGCCACATCCTCCATTTCTTACGCTGACGAACAGCCATAGCAAGCTCGATAGAAATCTAAGGTCTCACAATGTATTGCAGAAGGAATAATGATAGCATAAAGCACACAGGCTGGTTTAAGGTGAATTAGAACCCCAGTGCAAGATGTATATAAGTGAGGGCACACAGCACGGCAAACGCTGCGAAGAGATCGACCAGAAAAATTCCTCTTGGACAAGCGCCAGAGTAGCCTCAGCCAGCACAGCAGTGTCTCCACTGTCCAGACCAGACAACCAAAAAAAAGAAACAAAACCAAAAAAAAAGGTCTTGTCTGGGCACACACTCTTCCCTCCCCCTCCCTTCCCTTCCTTCCTTCCTTCCTTCCTTCCTTCCCCCCCCTTCCGGAGTGTCTGCTCCGACCTTCACAATGCTGGCTCAAACACCACAGCAGAGATCTCTCTGCTTCGACGCTCTTGTAAAACTGTTAATGCTGCATTGAGGCACGAAACTGGGGTCAATGATGAAGCAGTGCCTAAGCAATGCACGTAGCTCAAGTGCCAAATTCTGCATGATGCGACACACCAAAATACAACTTTAAAGGGTGTGTCTACCATAGAAGTGTGGAAAACCAGGCCAGCGACAAGCTGCCATCAGCCAGTAGAGTAACTGCATATGCTCCGCTTGCAGAGAAGAGTATCACAATAGAGCTCCTGGGGTGACCATGTTGGATGCAAGCTGCACTGCAGGAAGTGACTGTCGCTTTTGCAGGAGCAACGAGGGCGGCGTTTTGCTGCACGCAGAGCAAAGAAAATATAGGGCCAGCGCCGCACTGCCGCGGCGTGTTGTCTTCCTTCCTATGCCCTACAATAGAACGTAGTGGCCGATAAAAACGCGTCACTTCGCAAGCCGCAGCTGAACGTTGTTGTCTGGTCCGATGTGCCCGGATGCGCCGGACGCATATCAATCCGCTAGCACCGCAGACGCGATCACCTGCTTCCCGGACTTTGGAAACAAGTTAACACATCGCTCACGTTATAAAATGCTATTATACTCATATTCAGTGTGACTACGTGTAGTGTTCAATGGTGAAGGAACTTTCCAGTTTGTTTAATGTAGTGTAGGATGTATAATTCGCAAACGCAAAGCGAGAAACATACTCCGCCCGAGACTCTGTGCGCTACAAGGTCAGCCTACACCAGCATGAACGCTGGATCCAGCTCAGCGCACGATTTCTTCTCTGCCAATATGAAGTTGGCAGCAAAAGGAAAAAGAATGCCGATACTCTGGATCTGCAGGCAGAGCCTATGCAGTTACTCTAATCACCCGCATCTCAAAGAATCATCTCGTGGCACCGCTTGCAACTAAGACAAGAGGACTATGTATGGCAGCTGCAGGCGCGCACTGTCGCTGACACACTACATATATCTTGCACCGTGGTTATAACCCAAGAGGGCAAACAGGAGGAGTAAATGACATCACTTATCGCACCATTGACAAGCGGTTACAGACTACTCAGGGTGTTGCTTTTTCAGTTTGTTCAACCAGCTGCCCGGTACACTGAACTTCACTCTACCGTGGTTATTTTACAGCGTAAAAGTGGTGCTTCCACGCGTGCAGCGAGTAGGGAAACCATCGACACTGCGAAATGACGCCGAGAAACCATGGACACTGCGGAGTGACGAAGTCACATTTACGACGGCATCATGACGTCACGGTGCAGTCTCAACGCTTCGGTGGTAAAACAACTTGCACAACAATAGTAGACAGCAAACACACTGGGCTTCCGTCAATCATCCAGGCGATTCTTCCACCACGAATGTTCTACGGAGTTGGGAACATCTTCGTGCATTAGCACAACCTAAAAATTTAAAAGAGCGGAAGATTTTATGGCGCGCTTAAAAGGACCCACTAGACATTTCGTGGCGCGCAATGGAATACGTTCGGGACGGACAAAGCACATAGCAGTCGTGCCCGCAAAAACGAAGCGCCACGCAGAGACGCATAAATATTCGCGCATTGAGCAACGCTGGATTAGATAACAAGAACTCATTACTGCGAAAGAGATTAATTATATCCGCACACAGCTAATAAAGCTGAGCTAGAAAACCGAGAAACCACAGAAGACACAAGGAGACGCTATTGTCAACTCATGATGTCGATGGCGGTAGTGGTTTCAGTGGTTTCAGCGGTTTTGGGTTTCATCAACGGGTTTCATGCAGGCCGCCGTGTTCCTTCCTTCCAACCAAATGCATATGCTTTTAAGAAATAGTTGTTTTTAAACTTGAATTTAAAATTATGCGGACGTGTCCTCGACATATCTTTGCTACATCACTGAGCCGCGCGTCTCCGGCCGTCTTGACTTATGACTCGCTCCCCAGCAGTACGAGTGTAATTTCGCTAGCTCCGTCGCTCGCCACGAGGTGGCGATGACCGCCCAGTCATAATAGAGTTCCTGTGGCCGCCGCTGAGGCAAGACGAGTGAGCGCATGCGCATGAGCTCTGGCAAGTAAATGATATAATGTTATTCCTCGGTGGCTTAAAAACCTAACGAATTAAGTTTCTTCACGTTCGAACGCAAACTTTGATTCAAGCGAAAAAGAATAAGCCAGTAGCAGACGACGCGCAGCCTCAAGAGTGCTCCGCGCCGACAGCGTTGCGTCAAAATGGCGGTCGTGCTCACTCTTTGCTCCCCTCTCTCTCTCTTTCCTTCGCTTTTCTCCTCTCCCGCGCCTCCGTCGCCACTCCTGGTCCAGCCAGTCCAGCCCACTGGCCGAACTCTCCCAATATACGCCTCTGAGTCATAACAATGCGGCGAGCCGTCAGCATCGCAGGTAGAGATCCAGTGTTGCCGCTCTTACTGATTTATCAGTAGATCTGCTGATTTTTTCAGAGTTCTGTTGATTCAGCGATAATACCACAGAATCAACTGAGTTTCTTTTTTTTTCCTTTCTTGCCTACACGTGGTCCAAAACTACTACTGTTTGCTCCAAGGCGCAGGCACGTAGCCAGGATTTTCTTTCGGGGGGGGGGGGGGGCCGCCCATGACAAAATGTTGTATGAGGGGGAGGGAGGAGAGGAGCTCCCAGCAAAATTGAACATTTCGGGGGGGGGGGGGGCCGGGCCCCATGGGCCGCCCCCTGGATACGGGCCTGCCAAGGCGTGTCCTTGAGTTATTTCGGCGCACTTCGGCGGGTAATTCACATGTTAGTGTATTAGTGTGAGTGTGTGTGTGCGTATCTGTAGGCGTTGTAAAAGGAAATGAGCGGAAAAAGTGAGAGCCAGTAGTGTACGCGCACAGGCACAGCTGGCGCGTCGCAAAAAGAGGCGGCCGCCGAAATTGGGAAAGGAGGGGTGGGAATCGGGAGCGGATGGGAGATCGCCTGCTAGCGCCACAGAAGAGCGAGCGGCCAAACGCAGAAACACTCTTTTTCTTTTCCCTCTTTTCTTTTTGGTATCGTGGAGAGGAGAAACTCAACGTCAACCCTTTCCCGTTCCTAACTGCGTCCGCATCTTCGCAACGGTCCTTGAACGGTCGCTACTACTACTCGCGGTCGTCGGTTTCGTTTGTGCTGGTTCGGGGAGCGGCCGCTGCACGACCCAAGCGGTCGCACACTCTCTCTGCTAAGGCCCCTCTCTGCCCTTTCTGCTCTACCCTACCATATTTGTCACCGTTCCGCGCGCTCCTCCTCTCGTTTTTCCTGCGGCTGTTTGCCCTATGACTTCGTCGTCGATGTGCCAGGCATGGCACAGGCAACGAGGTTGGGCTGCAGGTGACAACACAAGGCAGGGGATAGCTAAACGCGGGAGGATTGGTGAACAAAACGGGAAGGCGGAGGAAGGCTTGTTAAAGCTAGAGTCACTACAGAGCGACAGCACGGTCGGCCATCTGAGAGGGCGCATCTCGCTTTGCGCCTGCCACTGGCCATGCCGTATATCCTAAATAACACGAAGTTTGCTACCACGATTTTTTCTCCGTGTTAGTATGTTGCCTGAGGTCTATCTCAGCGCAAGCTTTCGACCACTCAAAAAATCATTAGAAGGCCATTCCCTCTTAAACGCCTCGGGATATTGGGCGTTAGAAGAAAAATTATGGCAGCAAATTTTACACTCAAAGAACGAGAAGTGTGAAACTACTTTGTTGAACAGACCACTAAGCGATAAAGAATGAGCAATTTCTGGTAATCCTGTAATTGTCGCGCGTCAGCTGACTTCCGGGTATTGCAGGAAGAGGTTTCAGGGGAATTTGCTTTGCATACAGTTTCTACTTTTTCACTGCTCCCTTTTCTTCTTTCTTTTTTGTGGCACTTTTTCTTATGTGCTGTGAAAATAATCAGTGCAATAACCGTTACAACACAAACAAGCTAATAAAATAAAACAGACTACCGAAATTTAGAAATCTACTGACTCTTGCTAATTTTTTGGGCTGAAATCTACTACTATTTTCTCGGGAGCCGTGGCAACACTGTAGAGGTACAAAGCCGGACCAAGGGCTTCCGGGCCGGCCCGGTTCCCGAGGCCGGACTCGGGCTTTACGGCGACATTAATGAAGGGCCCGGGCCGAGTACAGGCCTTGCATTCACGTCTACAAGGCGGGCCAGCCAGCCATAATTTTTTTTTTTAGCAAAATGTTTTTTTGGAAGCGTGTTCGGGGATTGGGAGAGGAACCACAGTGGGAGAGAAAGAGATGCTGACAACACCTGCTGAAGTATGTGGTGTACCTGCATGTTTTTGCACGATTTGGTGTGTGTGCAGCGAATGCTCTTCAGAGAACTAGCAGCTCGGCGTTCACTTTTCGTCCCCGGCGGTGCCGCCTTCTTACCTTAGCTTCTCCATATCAACACCTACACTACGCGCCAACACAATGCGCACCCTCGCCGGCGTAAACCATCTGTAGTACGAGTGCATGCATCCCCAATATGGGTGAAGACGTTCCCTTGAGAGTGCTTTTCCTGAACAATTTTTCGCAGACCACCGTAAAAGATGGCGATATTGTTTTAATATTTTTTTCTTTAGGTTGTACGCAGCGAGTGTGGGCAATTTAGAACTTTGTCCGTGTTTTATCCAAATCTGTCAAGACTCTTCCCTTTTTCAACTGTGACACATGGTTTTCTTTACTGCTGTTTGTCATTTTTGTTTTTCCGTCCTTTCCGCGCGGGAGATATTTACAATTTTCTGTAACGACGAATAGAGCGCAGCTCTTGAGAGGGGAGGAGAGGAAGGAACGGAGACCCTCCTCCTTATTCGTACCCTCCCTCCTCCTCTTCTGCTCCCCTACCATTTTAGCAGGAAATTAGGGAGTTTTTGTAGATCGTTCCCGCTGCCCCGCATCGCTCTCACGCAACTCGCTACGATATCTGGAACTCTACAGTCGAGGCCATCGGCGCGCAGGCGCAGTAGCGGCTTCTTCGTTGCGGAGGGCTTAGCGGAGCGGAAACCCAGTCTACGAAAACTCCCTATTTTAGCTAAATTTCCAGCTAAATATAGCGGAAAAAATTCCCCAAAAATTTAGCGGGGAATGTTTTTCGCTAATTTTAGCAGGGAATTTTTTCTGCTAAATTTAGCAGGGAATTTTTTCCGCTAAATATAACGGGAAATTTTCCTCTATATTTAGCAGGGAATGATTTCTGCTAAGTTTAGCGGCGAAATTTTTCCGCTAAAATTAGCGGGGAATTTTCCCGCTAAATATAGCGTGGAAAACTTTCCGCCAAACTTAGCGGCGAAATTTTCACACTAAAATTAGCGGGGGGAAAATTTCCGCTCAATTTGGTGGATAAATGTTTCTGCTATTTTTAGCGGGGAATTTCTCACGCTAGATTTGGTAGGGAGCTTTTCCAGCTAAATTTAGCGAAAAATTTTTCCCCTTTTCGCTAAATTCACGGAGAATTTTTCCGCTAAATTTAGCGGGAAAATTTTGTCGCTAATTTTATTTCCTGATAAATTCAGCGGGGAATTTTTCCGCTAAATTTGGCGGGGCAATTTACCCATAATGCAACGCGCGGTGACGTCACGAGTGACGTGATTATGGGAAATGTCCCATAATGCAACGCGCGGTTACGCCGACGTTGACGGCGAGGCCGCTTAAGCCGCAAACGGGCGCTAGAGCTGCGCTCTAAAAGATACTTACAGCATTTAAAGGGCAACTCCGCTCAATTCCGAAAAATTTAGGCTTACATGTGATTCCATTTCACAAAGTACTACTCAACAGCTCTACGTCTTCGGATTCGCGAAATGTTGAATATTATTTGTGTAATCTTAATTTAAACATCAGCCGATACCGAAACCGAAACTTCGGTTGCGTCAGGCAACATTGGTCTCGTGTCCTCAGAGTCATGGCCACGTCACGTCGAACCACGTGGTCTTGTGACGTTCGTAGGCGCGAGGTACAGGACACGCGACGCGGGTAGGTCGCTTCGCATGGCGAGGATGGTGATGGCCCGGGGGAGAGGGGGAAGGGAGAACACGAAAGAGGAGAGGGGGAGCGGAGAAACCGGACATGCGATAAACGCGCAGGGCAGCGCAAACTAGCGCATCCGCGTTACGGTGATCACGTGGACGCCGTAGAGCCAACACCGGGAGGAGAAACTCATGACGTCATCGTTCAATTTCGCTCCGAGAAGTAAAAACAACCAAAACGTGAGAATGACGTAGTCATGCCTTTGGCGTAGTGGTTCAACGTTGGCCGCTCCAACCCCGTCGCATTGACTGCGCTGACGATTGCGCCTCACGTCGCACGCTAGAGTTGGCAGATTTCGGCGACTTGGCTCGTTTGAAAGTTTGCTGGCCAGTTTATTAAATATATAGACGGAATTAGATCGTAATATTTGACATGGGGTCTTCCTATATGATACTGAAGAGGGCTGCATAGTTTTCTAAATATCAAAAATGAAGCGGAGTTGCCCCACCCAACGACTTTTTGACTGGTTTTTAATTTTCACCGAACCTGAGCGCACTGAACGTGGTGAACTTAATTAAACTTTTCTTTTCTCGAATTTCGCTTTATTGTAAAGGATACTTCAACGAAATTTGAAATTTACCCGTCGTGTTCAGAAATAGGTTGAATATGATCCACAATAACCGCAAATGACAATCGCATGTTTGTATTTTGAGCGCTGGCTGTTTTTTCGTTATAAACAGGCCCCTCTGGCAAGCGCTCGGAGAACAGCCAGCTGAGAGCACGTGACATCCAACACAATCGTGACTTAGACGTTATAATAATAATATATTAATAATAATATTAATAATAATAATATATTAATAATAATAATAATAATAATAATAATAATAATAAATTTATTTACACTGGGTTAGTTCTAAAGAGCAGAAGGCAGGTTCATCTAGCCAACAAGGGCTTGCGGGACTGAACCTTTAATAATAATAATAATAATAATAAATGTTTATTTCTCCATCACATCCATGTTGGAAGGAGACCGAGAAAAAAAGCTGCATAATGCAGGCTTCGACGAGTCCTCGGCCCCCTCCCTACAAGTCCTCCTCTCCTCCCACGAGTCCCTCGCCGCGCTTTGCTCGTCTCCGGGTCGAGCAAAGCTGCGGCAGGAGCGACGTCGAGAGGATGGCCCAGTCGTTCCGGCCACCAGCGGCTGCTGCAATGCGAATTTTGAGTGACGGGTTAATCTTCTATAATCTTGTAGAGAAACAATAGCGACTTCTGGGACACACAAAAGGGATTCACGGGAAGGGGAGTTCCTCCTCCCCTCTTCTCCTCGTCGTGGCCGGAGGCGAGACGAGTTACCGTCACTACCTGTCAAGGTTCCTAGACGGGCATTGCAAACGAGGCGTTAGCGACATCCACCAGGCGCTCTTTGCTAATCGTTTAATTCGTTTTAAAATTCACTTTTCATGTCCTTTTCAACACGGCATTGGTGTGTCTGATGTGATACTGCTCCATTGAACACATAGAACCAAAGAATAAGCGCCGAAATTTCGTTGAGGTATCCATTTAAAAGTTATGAGCAGTTAAAATTACAACAACAAGCAAAAAATCAACCTCCTTCATTATGTCGCGTTGGTCGTGGCTTGAATGGCAGTGAACTAGAGGAAGAATAAGAGCTCAGCGAGCGCTCAGGCTGCCACCTCCGTGTCGATGGCTCGACAGGGCGCCATTAAAGCATGTGCTGGATAGGCTGCGCTGAAGCGCCCGCCAGGGCAGCTCGTCACTTCGCACTTGCTGCGCGAATAACTCTATTCGGCATGACACCGCCATTGGCACAAACGACATCAAACACGGGGTAAAGATCAGTTCAGAACGGGAGCCACTTCGCCTGCAATACCGCCAAACGACTCAAACCTGCTGCCAGCAGGCCCAGAACGCTCGGAACCGTCCGGATCCCTCGGAGCCCGTTACGTACCGCAGCGCCGCCGCGTACATCCGGGACCTTTTGCGCTCGCTGCTTGTCGGTGCCTGATCCCACTGCCGCTTTCTAGTATGCGCCGCCTTTCCCACCGCTTGGAGGTGGGTATCTCGACGGAGTCATTTCTAGTTTCCGTACTCTATAAACCGCATTTGTTTCTTTTCTGATCTAAAATACCTGAACAAAAACTACTTTTATACACAATTGAAACTGTTCGCAACACTTATATTTGCATTTCGACTAAGAAGCGCCTTTAGCGGCTCTGACCAGTGGTAAGCCAGGACCAAAGACTTACATAGCGCGCGCTTTCGGCAACGCGGGCCGCCCCGTAGGTGGAGGAAGTTTCCGCGTCTTCCGGTTAAAATATGACGCACTGATATTTATTTACACTCTCCGCCGCTGACTTGCTCGAATTCCTAGAGACGCGGAAACCCGCAAAAAGTTGACGTTTAAATATGATTGCAGGGCTCTTTAATTGTCTACCTTTTTGCGTTCCGTTCCTGCTGAGCTCGTCGTAAAGCTGCTTGAACCTGCGTCTCGAACACAGCCGCGTCTCACCACGTCGCCAAACTGAACCTCAAGCTCCTCAAACTTAGCCGCCCACTTTACATCTGCACTCGTAAATCCGACCTCAAGATTCTCACAGAGGACGGCAAGTGAACGTACCGTTCACTGCGTCAGTTAAGCTCTCGAAGTCGGTCTTCTTTAGTACACATCACTTGCACTCTTCACAGTCGAACAACTCGCTTCCTTCTTACCCTTCCATCCCTTAGCGACTAATCTCCGCCAAAATTTAAACAAAGCCTGGCCCTAATGTCTGTCTGTGCCTACGCTATTGCGGAAAAACCAAAGGTTGTTGGTCATTCAGCAATTCAAACTGCCAAGCCTGTTTGCGCAGATTCCATTGTATAGTATCGGGGAGTAGGATGTATATTGTATTCTCCTGCAAAGTATTTGCATTAATCATGGCGAGTAGAGAACTTTATGGGAGGGACCCCTCCTGCTATTCTTAACCATACCATAAAAGCACAAGAACGTTATATTAACGCGAAATATCAATCTTTTCCGCGTGCGCCTTCTGTTGCATCGCCGAGAGTATTAGCCCCGAGAAGTTCGCGTGGCGCCCCCTTACGGCGAACCGGGGTGACGTCACGGCGAGGAGCGAATTTTTCCCCGACTCGCCCCGCTCGCCCTGTGGAGGCTGTGACGACGCTAGCTGTCGGCGCGCTCGTTTCTATTTAATTTTTTTGGCGTGTTTTTCGTAGGAAGTGTAAATTTTTATATGTGGCTTTATTGAGGTATGGCCTGTAGCTGCAGGCGAAACTTCAACCAACATTTTAAGCCTGGTTGACAGGGCAGGCAACGCATGAATCACAGCTGGTATATGAAAATAAAGAAATATGGCCACAATTGCAGGAGCATCACTATAGATTTACATCTCACACAATAAATGCTGCTGATGGTCTGAATGAATTGGCAGGTTATGTATACTATTTTTTTGTATCTCTGTTTTTAAACAAGATCGCCGAAACAGAAAAGCTGCATGCTGCTCGAGCAACATGCTAAATACAGTCTGGGCCATGGGGAGAGAATCACAAGTAAGACAGCCCAAGTGCAGGGGCAAAGTAAAAAAACAAGGAACATTTATTATATACATTGCTCGCATTTGACCTTTGCTGGATTCGGATAGTATTTCAATGGACTACACGGGTGGTATCTGTGGACTTGTTTATATCAACCCTCAAGTAATGTATAACAAACGTAAGCGAAGGTGTCTAGCTCGTTATTAGTCCCTTAAGCCCTAAAATTGAGATTGTACTTAAATCGAATTGTCCTGAAGCTAAAATACCAGAAGTTTTTCTCACGCAGACTGTCACCCTTCACAGGTTCCACATTTTCTGCTACTAGTGCTGCATCTACCACTGGACAGACGTTCGAATGCTTGCTTTTACGCCTGTTTTCCTCTGTTGTCAGAGAGTCCAGCTGTAGGGAGTTTGGAGGCTGAGGAAGCTTTTGGGGACCTGCAGCAGTGTCTCTTTTAATTGGAAATAAATGACAATTCAAACTAAACGGTGTATTTTCCGAATACCCAAGGCTGGAATAAAGAATGTCAGGAAAAAGTATAAACATTCCAAATTACGGTACTATTGCTGTGCATATTTTGGGCAGTTCAATACATATCATACAGGCAACTGGGGGCAATTCGGCCATTTTTGCTGCTACCATACAAACTAATTTCCAGTAATTGTGCATCTTCTAAGAAATATGCTTGCATAGGTGTATAAACTATATAATTAATTCACGAAGAAGCTACATTTATGTAAAACAACCCTGTTCCACGAGCATTTCAAGAAGGCGAAGGCGGTCCCACGGCCCCAACCATAATACCGGTAGCAGCTGTGCTAACGCTCCTGTTTGCGATGCAAATGTCGCGTCTTTGCGCGTGTTACGTATTTCGTTCTTATTGCAAATGAATTTCCAATTCATCATTACTCTTGTAGTGCAAAATATGATACGCATGCTTCAAAACTTAACGCACAATAAGAAAACAAAAAGTGCAAGTTTGATATTTTCAAAGACATACCTCTATGCATTCCAAGTTTCTAGGCATAGTAATGCATCCAAGGCGCGATTCTTATTCTTTTTATTAAAAGATGAAGGACTCGTCTAGTTCTCCTACATGCGTGTCTTTTCTCACGATAGCTACACTCACAGTTTTTAATATTTGTTCAAAAAGAGCCTTTTTTATGCAGCTCGGCAGTCTCAGCAACTCAGTGTCGCATCATAACGCAGCAACGACAACACCAGGGCTGCACGCTCCTGGTAAATATAGGAACTCCGCATGCAAAATATTAGAAGTGCAACGCCACCCGTTTTTACGTAGACACAACTTGATTGTGATAAAATTTTAAAGAATTCCTTAACGCGTTCTTGGTTTTCTCAGACAGCGTTCATCTTAGATCTAATTTTTTTAGTTGTATGCTACTGAAACTGTGTTGGTTCACCTGAAGCGTGATTTTTTTGTATTCATGTTCAGATTTGTTTAAAAAAAATCATTTTAAATCATGGGACTATTTTGAAGTTCGACTCTGTACGCAAGAAGCCGGTTTCATAGAAGAGGACAGCTTTTTAAAAAACGATTTTTTAATTATAGCTTTTATCGTTCTAATTAATATGTCTGCCTATGATTGTAATTATTTTAAAGCATGCTAATTGTCCTAAATAATAAAAATAACCTATGTTGTAGCAGACGACGTGCACTTGCGTTCATCTTTTGAAAGGTGCTGGAAATTCGAGGTTGAGAAGTTCAGGCAAAGTGGCGCTGATTCTGTCTCTGACGCAGAGGATTCTTTATCTGATATTTCCTCGCTTTATCGTTCTTTCAGTGAGTCAGTTAATCTTGCAAGAAAAAAAGAAAATGAGCGCGTCTGCAAGTTGCCGACAGTTCTCGCTTATATAGTGCCCATAAATAAAGCTGACTATTCTTTCTGCCATATGTTCCGACACCGTAAAGGTGCAAAATATTAACTCCATCTGGTATTGCGCGACGAAGAAATTTTCCTTCATAAGGCCACAAACAAATATTTTTTAAAGTTCCAGCTTTCCATGTAGCGGTTCATTTTGGTCGCCATCGTGAAGATGTTGAGATTTTCAATTTTTCATGTTCTCATAACGCCACAGAGAACGTTATGTGCAATACAGTGACAATGGTAGCTGGAAACGGCCTTGATAATATTGACCCAAAATCGCCGGGGATCAGGAAAGGTCTAATGGCCCTTTTCCAGAATGCTCTATCAAAAGCGTTGCTGTGTGCGAAATATCCATAAATCGTCTTTCTTTGAGTTAATTTTTGTTACATTTATTCAAACTAAAATTGATGTAAAACAATTCGCACACTTAATTGTTAGTTTCTTTGTCTAGCGCAGCTCAAAACTACTTTTTGCGCTGCCTTATTTTGACCACTTGTCTTTAGCTAGTTATAAGTAAGTGCCCCATACCAGCCACCGCTTTTGTGAGTGGTGACATCCTTTAATTTTGCGCCCAATCGTTTTTGTATTTTGATACGCGTTAATCCGGTGTCAATAATCAGCTCGAGCGCGTTGGCATGGCTAATGCCCAGAACCGCCATTTAGCGCGCCGTGCGCACCGAGTGCGCGGGAAACGTCTGCGCGAATATTCGGTACAACAATGGTCTTTCACCCTGAACGAACAGACATCAGCAGGCACCCTGGTGCTCAGCAACTGGATAAACTTGCTCTCTGTTTCCTGTACGTGATGGCACCGCGGAAAGGCTGCGGCGACTCCTTATACAGGCACATCTCGGCGCTTTGCTCTCGTGCGCACGAAACAGCTGCCAACGCTATGAGCTACAACGCTGCAACGCTGCGAACAACGCCATTGAAAACAAATCGCAAAAACAACATTCGCTGAAACGCGGAAGAAAAGTAATGCCAAACAGCGCGCTCCGGGGCTGAGCAGGACTCAATGCGTCTGAACAGTCGCATCTCAACAGGAACGCTATTCTGGCTGAAAGCGGCCCGGATCTGCTCGTGAGGATTTCCTCGCGCTTTCTTTCGGTTGCGCGATCCCCTGTCGGTGATGCGAAATAAAGTGCGGCAGGCTATCTGATTTTCTTCCTACTAAGAGGCTATTTTGCATGAAATGAGCTGAAAACTGACGCTGACGCCGCCGCCAGAAACGTATGGGACTTCTTTTGGCGCAGCAGGGTGCGACCACTGTACTTTAGCTTGCGCTGGTAAGCCATAGGCAACTGTTCCCCAGCATTTTTTCGCGATTACGTCGTCGCACCAGTGGCTGGCAAATAACGCCGTGAGCCGTTGATAAGGTTTCGGCTTAGGAAATAGCCGATAACGCGTCGCCTGCAAATTTGTTGCCAAAGTAGACGAAGAAGAACGTGTTCACCACAGTCTGGTGGCGGCCTCACAACTGTAGGTCTAATTACTTTAACAAGCTTAACTCAACTGTTCCCGGAGCGAGGACAGCACGGTGAGGCTCTCAGAAGGAATTAAAGCGCTGTGGGATCGTGCGTTGCGGCGACCATCAACTGCGCCGCAGGGAACAACCTGCCATTGCAAGTCCGTAAGTCGCTGCCATTACGCCACAGCAACAATTTAATAACCTAAAGTGCTGAACGAGGCAATGTCCACTCCGCACAGGGACGTTTGCTTATGTTTCTGCGTTGCGTTATAACTAGGTCTGGCATGATCAATAACCTACCGATGAATCAGTGTGGTTAATCGCGATTAAATTTTTAACCAGTTGATCCGTTAAATTTTGGCAAGGAAATATTAAAAATGTAGCAACTTTCCACCACGCGTGTACGGAAATTACCTGTATGGCTTGACTTTGCGGTGAAATTTTGACCCTAAAGTAAACTGTAGGGCGAATATTGCTGACTCGAAGAATGGAAACCATTTTATGCGCCCAGCCACTTCAACGCCATGCAGTTGTCCGTTTCCGCTGGCTGCAAGCGAAGATTTTATAGGCTGTGCTAAATTACGCAACCATCAAGGAAAATCACGGGAATGATGTTCCCACGCGCCGCACGTGGCGTCTGCGGCAGTAACTTCTCCCAACGTTGGGTATCCCCTAAAGAAAATGCCTAAAACAAATGGAGATCTTTCACGCGCGTTCGTCAACGCGCAGTTTGGTTATTTACTTCCAGTCTTTTACGCGGAAGACGCGTGCGCGTGTACCGTGGTTTCAATCGCGTTACTCTTCGTACGCAGGTAATATAGCAATAGGTCATTGATTAATTCGATTAAATTGACGTCGATCCTTGTTATCATGGTCACCGGGACGTCACCTTCATATGTCGCATGGAAATCTACTCTTTGAACTGGATTCCATGCCTTATTCAGGCTCACGAATGTGCCGTAAACTCAACTTTGCACGTGTTCTCGGCATAAACCAAACCATAAATGAGCCACGCTTATGCCAGCAGCGGAGTATACATCTTCCGCAAAGGCGTACGAGGGCGTTCATTGCTGTTTTGTGCCATTTAAGCAGAACCGCTCGAGACTGCAGGTCTCGTGCGCAGGTGCATTTGACGCTACTTGCAAAACAAACGCAAACGCATCGAGGGTATCAGGGGCTTCATGCCTCTGGCACCAAGACGTGCCACGGGAGGTGATCGCCACCCATTCGTTTCAAGGAAAGGCCGCTCATTTCGTGCCGCG
Organism: Ixodes ricinus; assembly: GCA_037355805.1. Classification (NCBI taxonomy): domain Eukaryota; kingdom Metazoa; phylum Arthropoda; class Arachnida; order Ixodida; family Ixodidae; genus Ixodes; species Ixodes ricinus. The sequence continues at coordinate 2,642 of JAZHYW010044928.1, read as the reverse complement.
CATCCATTTGCTTCAGGGTCTCTCCAGAACCGCGGGCTTCGCCTTTCTATTGTGTTCCGCTACTTGTTAAACAAATGCCAAACACATCCAGGGGCTTTAGGCGAATGTAAATCCTTGATAAAGGCGTTTTTATATTTTTGGTCGACGCTTAATCATTGGGGTGAACACCGAACGGAAATTTTGACGGCTGCATTCGCTCCAGTGCCGCTCAATTCAGCGCTGCACCACCATTACCTTCCAGAATACACCAGGCCGCAGGCCTTGTGCACACCGCTTTATTTGACCCTTATAAAGAATTGTGCCGCTTTTCTGTTGGCTATTGAAAGAATCAATAGAGGATATATAATGTCAACAGCACTTTCTCTTTACTTTCTTTTGAATATAGCGCATAATGAAAGTCAGCAGACTCATGATGCTTTTCTGTTGGCTGTTGAAAAAAGTCATCAGAGGATATAAAGTAATGTGCTTTCATCCTGACTTTCTCTAGCTTTTCTGTTGACTTTCTTTTGAATGGCCACCTTGTAATAGAAATTGTAAACTCTCTCCTCAAAATGCATTTCTGCTGCTTTTCAATTGAAATGCTACAGCTTTCAACGGCCAAAATTAAAGCTCAAAATCGTACAGCTTAGCTTTTCATTTGGTTGCATGACACTATGACTTCACTCTGCTCAAAATGGCTGCAGCAAAATTTCGTAAAACGGTAATTTTTATTTTTAGTAAAGCCTGTAATTGTTGAAGGCACAACTACTACATACATTCCGAGAACCACACATTAGAAACGAACAAACACACGCTTACCTTGAAATAGTGTTTCCTGTTTCGTTCCATTGACACTCCAAAACCTTATAACCTACATATTGAAAATTAATTGTGGTAATGCCTAGCACCAATGGGTTCCACAATAACATCTTCTTCTCAAGAGTCCGTCAAAGGGAAAAACAGTGTTTGAAGGGCGCTGAATATCTCTTACTGAAAAGCATTGGTACATCTAATAAAAAATTTAAGAACAGTTGCTAAAACACTTCAAATAAAATGCTCCTAGAAGAAATATTATCGCTTCTCTGGCAAGCACCCCTCAGGGAAAAAGCGATCAAGGCACAGTTGTCTCCCACTTTCAAAATAGTGATTTTGTTTTTTAAGTTGACTATTTAATATGGTCATTCAAGTGCTATAGTCACTCACAAAGTCAGAACGGCAAGACGCTGCTTTCGACACTACAACATCGCACGCCCACGCTCCCTTCTGTCGTGCTTTGACTGCGCGCGCTCGACGTGCACGGAAGAACACCGAAGCATTGTGAGAGTAGTAGGCGCGTTGGAGGCAGGGGCAACAGAGAGCTGCTTCCCGTTTTCCACCTTGTCAGAGACTATCATCAGCACTTCACTGACATCTAGTCGGGAGTGTACAATGTTCAGCTAAAGTATTGAAAGTCTCTGCTTTTCTATTGACATTTATATTGACACCTTTGTACAAAGTCAGTGTAAATTTCAACAGAAGTAACCAGAACGTCATAAGTCATTTTGATGACACTGTCAACCGAACGCGCGTAGTTCTTCTCACCTCAGGATTACTGTGGTTGCTTCACTTAGTGAGTCAGTAACTTTCAGTACATTTTTATTTGGTAATTAATAGTTTTAACAATTACTTTCCGAGCTAACTTCTTCTCCAAGTTACAAATTACTTGTCAATTTTAGTGGTTGTTTTCCTATCAACAAGCATTCCTGCACAAAGGTAAGATGCTGGAAGACGTGATATTTACAAAGAAGCATGCATATGAGAATGGAGGAGAGAAAATGGTTTAAAGAGTCGAAACTGTCAACTAACACAAGCCTGTAATTACTTCATGCTGCACACTGAGCCTTTTTGGATGTACTTCTATAGCCTGTAAACAAACTAAACACTGTCTAAAGCGAAAACAGACAGTACAAACCTCACAGTTGAAATAGCTGTTCATACACCGATACATCGTTAAATAAACAAATAGAAAGTACAAATCAATTAGGCACACTAGAAGCAGAACAGCTAATGCAAAACATTTCTGTATGGAAAAAAATTTCATGGCTGGCTAGCACAATTTCGCTAACGATTGAAACTTCTGTAGCTTTAGATATAAAACATAAAAATAACTTCAAAGTAATTCCTTCTTTTTTATGGTAATTCATGGTATAACAGGCTACTTGTTTGAAGTATTCACCACTCAAATTACTTTTGACGTCAATACTCAGTATGCTTTAATTACTCTTTTGAGTAACTTGTACACGTATCTTAACATCAGCAGAAAGTCAGCAGAAAAATCAACATAAAGTCAATAGAAGAGTCAACAGCCCTTTCTTTTGACTCAGGCTGACGAAATCATCCAGAAAGGGACACCAACACAAAGTCAAGAAACTTTCTGTTGGCCATCAACAGAAAGTCAAAGTCAAAGAAATAATCACAGTCAACAAGAAGTCAACACGTTTTCAATAAAAAAGTTAAAAATGAATTTTTATGGGGACGCTACTTGCAAGACAAACGTAAACAGATTGACATTTTACTAGTGCTTGAACAACATTAGCCAGAATAAACGGAATGTCCACACAAACTGATGTGATCACGATGCCTTGGAGGCAGATTAAAGACTACTTTTTGAAGACAATACCTTT
>JAZHYW010044926.1:0-70896 GCA_037355805.1 Ixodes ricinus | reverse complement strand
AAAAGCTCCTATCTCTGGAATTTACTATTCTACGCGACTTCGTCGGTCCTTTGGACTTTGGGGTCTACTTGGACGGCAGGAGCTAGGACAGCTCCCTGCACAGCAAGAGAAGGGATGCATGCTGGTATGTCTCTTTCCGAAAACGACATATCCATCACGGCAGCACAACACCAGGCCAGCAGCGCACTCGATGAATCCCAGGATTGCAGTCGATCTGTCTGCTCAGAGACCGCCAACATGGAGAGCGAAGATTCCGGAGGCGAATGGCGCAGATCCGGCAGGAAGCGCTGTCGTCCCAAGAACAGCGACTCGTCTTCAGACGTTCCGCAACAACCAAAGAAGCAAGATAACACCAGCCTCACCGTCATCTTCGTTCCTGTGAAAGAGGAGACCAGACTTACAGCGCTCAACAGCCTGAAAGTTTCCGAAGCCCTTGAGAAGCTCTGCCAAGAATGCATCATCCAAGTGCGCCCCAACGACCGGCTGAACCTGATCGCTGTTGATGTTCGCAACGGGCAGGCAGCGAAAACTCTACTGAACACTGCAATGCTCTGCGCTGTTCCAGTAAGAGCCTACTCACCACTGTCAGGGCCCATTTCGTATGGTGTCATCCAAGGCGTCGACGCTGAAATCACAGAAGACGAGATTGCGCGCAATCTTCGCGCTGAAGACACATGCTGCAAGATTGCCAACGTTCGGAGACTTGGACGCTCCCGCGTCGTGAAGGTCGCCTTCACCAGCACTAAGCTGCCAAGCTACGTGCTTCTAGGGCACGTTCGTTATCCAGTCTCACCGTTCACAGACAGACCGTTACAATGTCACAATTGTAACGGATTTGGCCATAAGAAAGTCGCCTGCCAACGTCCGAAGGCCTGCTGCCGTTGTGGGCAACACCATGACGGGACGGGTGCTGAATGTCAGTCCACGACAGTGCAATGCGCCAACTGCAGTGGAAAGCACCAAGCCACATCACATGACTGTCCGAAATGGATTAAAGAGCGTGACATTATAGTGTACTCCAAGAAGAATTCAGTAGGATTCCGCGAAGCGAAGTCAGCCTTGGATCCCCAAAAGAGACAAAAAACTGGCACCGCTGAGATCATAATGCAAGACGAATCAGAGCCAACGATCTCTAATGCAGGCGCCAAAAGCTACGCTTCTGTCGTCGCTGAGGACCGTCAGAAAAAATCGTTATCAACAAAGTACCACCGAATGATGTCCCAAGTGACGAAAGGCCAATGTCGTCGACGCAGCAGCCTTCCTCGCAGGCGCTTCCAAGGCGTCAGGCAACAAAACGAAGCACTGAAAGGAAAGAAAGCGACGAGACTTCAGGCTTACCCATTGCAACAACACCCGCCTGGGTCTCCATTATCAAGACAGTTGCAAACATATCCCTGGCAATATTGTCTAAATTTGAAGCCTCGTGGGCCCGGGCAATTGCAACAATCTTGCAGGCAATGCTTCCCCTTCTGGGGGCATGCTAGGGGGACCAAGTAACGCAAATGCGCGACGCCGTGGACAGAAGACCCTGAACAGACAAAGAGCTCCAATATCTCGCCAAAAGAATAGCACTCGTCAACAAAGGCGCAGTCCAGTGTTTCCTTCCATTCTTCAATGGAACGTAAATGGGCTGCGCACGCGCCTACCAGGGTTGCGCGAATCTTTGAAAACTGAGCGTGTTGACGTCCTGGCTCTTCAAGAAACGAATGTCGTACCTGGAGAAGAGCGCATTTCTCCATATGTGTTCTACCACAGTGCCCCCATAAATCCAAATGATAGGTCACGAGTGGCGATACTTGTACGTGATGATGTATATCATAACCCTATAGACCTTTCGGACTTGAATTCGGCCATGGAGGAGTACTCCGGCGTGATTGTTAGAATAAAAGGATGCGAAACAACGATTGTTTCAGCTTACATCACGCCACACGGAGTCTGGAACACAAAAGTGCTGGAAGAGATTAAAAAGAGAAGCCGCGGTCAGCTCATCATCTGCGGAGATTTTAATGCTCACAACGAGGCTTGGGGTGGTAGACGAACGGACGCCAGAGGACGACAGCTAGAGGCTACCATGGCAGAGATTCAACTTCGAGCTCTAAACGATGGGTCCTCCACATTTCGTAGGAAAGGGCTCAGCCCCACTACTATCGACCTGACATTAGTGTCATCCGAAATATTTGGGTTATGGACGGCTCGACCCGACACAGAGGGAAGTGACCACGTGCCTATCAGTGTGACACATCCAACTACAAGCCCCAAAAACCTAAAAACCTGTAAGGTGACGAACTGGGATTTATTTCGTCAGCATGTTGCTTCCGCCATTGAGAGTGGCAACTATGAAGATCTAACATCTTGTATTGCGGAGTGCCTGCGACTTGCCACGCGCTCCGTCACGGTGCCCGTTACATGCCCTGCACCTGACTTGGAATGGCTAAATCTCCGCGCAGCCCGAAGACAGGCACAGCGAAGGGCACTTAGCACGGACGCCTCATGGGACTGGACGCGCTACAACCGGATCGACGCTAAATTTAGACGACATACGAAAAAACTTCAAAGATGGCAATGGAGACACGGATGCGCATCGCTTGGCGGTGCTGGTGGTGGTAGACGTGCTTGGAGACTCGCTCGAGCCCTCGCCGGCGCGAAAATTCCGCGTCATCCCATTGCAGGTCTTGCAATCGAGTCCGGTTGGCCCATGACAGTGGTGGCGGAGGTATTAGCGGACGAATTTTCTCGGCAGTCATCCACTCCGTTACAGTACCGGGAACAGTTAGGACGACTACCTCAAGTTCCACTCACCGAAGATCAAAATAACGAGGCAATGTTGGCGAGCCATTCCGATTTCACTCTGGCGGAGCTCACTGAAGCCCTTCACAAGTGTAACAAAAAGAGTGCTCCAGGACCGGATGGTATAACCTACCAAGCGCTCAGAAACGTAGATCCTGCCTACCACCTTGATGTTCTTGAAAAACTGAACCTCGTATGGACAACCGGCATCATTCCTGACGCATGGAAGGAGTCAACTATCATCCCAATACTCAAACAAGGAAAACCGGCCGCGCTGCCGTCGTCTTACAGACCAGTGTCACTTACAAGTTGTGTAGGCAAACTACTTGAACGGATGGTCCTTCGACGTCTCACCTGGTTATTGGATAGGATGAAAGCGTTTCCACCAGAACTAGCAGGCTTTCGAGCAAAAAGGTGCACCGGCGATGCCATTGGAGATATCGCGTCAACCCTCGAGGAGGCAAAAGCAACAGGGAAGATGGTACACTGTGTGTTTTTAGACATCAGTCGTGCATTTGACACTCTCCCTCACTTCACCATCATCCACCGGCTGAAGCAACTCGGAATTGGTGGACGGATTCTTTCCTTCATCAAGGCGTTCCTTTCTGGACGAACCATCCGCGTCAAAGTGCCTGAAGCTGTCAGCTCACCACGTCCAACAGACCGAGGAGTTCCTCAAGGCAGCGTGTTGAGCCCCATACTTTTCAACATAGCGATGGCTACCCTCCCTGGTTGCTTACCAACAGGACACTCCAATCTCCGTACAAGAATGGCCATATACGCGGATGATGTTGCAATTTGGTGCGTCGGACCCTCGAAGAACGCGATCGCAATTCGCAATCGCCTTCAAGTGGCCGTTGATGCCACGGCGCTAATGATATCGAGATTGGGCCTTACCCTCTCAGCTGAAAAAACAGCTTCACTTCTATACCGGCCTGCAGGTCGAGCACCACAAAACGCACTGCAGCTGAAACTTGCTGGGATGCCACTGAGAAGGGTTAGACAGCACACCTATCTCGGAGTTGTCTTGGATGACCGCGTGACTTGGAGGCCAGAAGTTCGTAGGACACTGGGTCGATGCCGACGGCTCTTGCGAGTCATACGACAACTTGGAGGATGCTCTTGGGGCGCTCCACAACGCGCTCTTCTCCAACTTTATAAGGGCCTCATAATGTCCAGGCTCCTGTACTCGCTCCCTCTTTTAGCCATTGGAAGAGCCCAAATTAGAGAACTTGACACATTCCACCGAATTGCTCTTCGCTGCTGCTTGGGGCTCCCCCTTCGGCGGAAAATATTGCGACACTTGTGTCTTCCGAGGAATGGCCGCTTTCCCTAAGACTGGAGGAGAGAGCCATGCGCAACATTAGTCGCATGAGTGGTGTGCCCTCGGAGTCTAGCATCCGATCTCACCTTCGGGCTAGACGAAACTCTCACCTCGGGCATTTGATAGTGCGATTCGATCGACAGATTGGAGGCCCTGGAGAGTTCCTTCCTTCTTTGCCTCCGCATTCGACGCGTCCACCACTGGTGATATGCGAGAGTCTACCTCTTCCACAGCGAAAAGCAAATGTACTGACAATTGTTGCGAGGTCAGCTGCTATAGAACGCCTAGATGACGACTACAAGGACTGGATTCAGGTATATACAGACGCATCGATCAACAGGGCCAAGAAGACAGCAACAGTTGCAATCACAATTCCAGAAATGGACTTTGATGTTGCTGGACGACTCAACTTTGTGACGTCATCAACAACGGCAGAGCTGGTGGCAATTTGGGGAGCGCTTGAGTCTATCAAGAACATTACGTTGCCCACTAAGGCTGTAATTTTAACCGACTCTAAAGGTGCACTCCAACAGCTCCAACGAACTGATAAACGCACGCCACTACTGGCTAGAGTTGCATTCGAGGCTCAAACAGTGGAGGATCTAGGGTGGACCCTCGCCATGCAGTGGATCCCGTCTCATGTTGGAATTTCCGGCAATGAGCGAGCAGACACACTGGCTGCAAGGGCCCATGACGATCAGGCGCCGACGTTTCTCTTGGACCGATTCAACGAGGCGCATCGATTAATTCATGATGAGCTTCAGCAATTTCATCCACATCCTGGAGTGGCGATTGGCAAGCCGCCTCCAACGATTCCTCGGAACCTTCCACGTGCCGACGCCTCACTGCTACACAGACTCCGGGCTGGGTGTCCATACACGGGAAAGCGGCTTCACATGATGGGCCGCAAACAAGACCCCAACTGTCCAGACTGTGGGGATCCAGAAGATTCGGAGCACGCGCTCCTGTTGTGCCCTGCTCATGAAGAACCCAGAAGAACGCTTCTTCAGAGTTACGCCCAAGCAGGACTTGTACATGCCACTGTCAGCGACATATTGAATCCTGAGGGTCACCGGGGGGCGACAGAAAGAGCGTTCCGTGCACTTCTACGATTCCTTCGAGAAACAGGCCTTGAAGACAGACTTTGACTTTACTAGGGAGTCGGCCAGATGCTGGTAATTGCTCACGTTTCCAGCGAAACAGTGACTAGAGAGTTTTAACATAGCGGTGCCGCGGTGCCGTTTCTGTTGCTGCGTTGCCGGGGCAGGGCTGGGGCCGCACCGGAGAAGGAGGAGGGGCGACGTTTTGGCCGGCCGTCATGTGGGTGCCGCGCTGGAACAAAAACTCCCGGGCAGTAGGGCACGGAGGAAGGCTGGAGCGTTTCCTTGCGGTCGGTTCGGGTCTGCTCCCGGCGTGGCGGGGACGGTGACATTATTGCGGTGGCGCTGTGCTGAACATTTCATGTCCCTTCCTTGAGCCTCTCTGCATAGCACTCACAGTATGCAAAGATTGCCCTTTTCCTCATTCTTTTACTCTCTCCTATTCCCCTTTTCATCCCCTTCCCTAATCCACCAGGTAGTGACTCGCCCCATCAACGGAGGCCCACAATCTCCTGGTGTCCACCCTTTCCCGTCACCCCAGAAATAAACAAACAAACAATAAACAAAACCACGGTAGCGTATTGGAGCCCGAACCAACTTGGACGAGGCCAGCTCGTCTTCTGGGGAAGCGGTACAAACAGTGTGGACGAACCCAGGTCGTCCATGGTAGGGAAAGGGTTAAATGTCGTGAAGTATAAAATATGTGCGTGAATTCATGGACATTAAAATTGAAAGCATTCCTGAACGTGGACCCCACAAATGCAAGAGATAACGTGTGGACTATACGTGAACTAGTTCCGCTTAGTATAAAACAGCTGCTCTCTTGGAACTGGTGAGGAGCAAACGATGAAGTTCACAAAAATGAGCTCTCACCATTTCATTCTTTATTTTTTTTTAATTCACAGCCCAGCACGTCGTGTTTACAACCTCGGAAACCAGGCGAATCGCACGCATTTAAGCACGCTCCAACGCTGGAAATGGCGCCGGCTAGGGTGCCTCAATATCCTTCTGTTTAGTGTGATACCACCCTTTGTAGTACCCGATGCCGGCAGCACGCGCTCATAGCTAAAATACGAAGAAATCGACGAAAACAAAATGTGGCCATAGCACAGTCAGCGCCACAAACGCGTGCAGGGACACGCTCTTTCCCGCGCTTCTGAACAAAAATAAATCAATAAATAAACGTGTGGGACAAAATGGCCATATGTCTCCACCCTAAGTACTGTACCCTAAGCAAAGCGCACATGAAGGCACCCTAGCGCCGTCCTGAAGCTCGGCTTGCGCGCGAGCGAAGGAAGTACTCAGTGCGAGGCTGCGAGCCCGTAGTTTGACTGCTGCAGCGGTGCGCGTGCTCTCGCAATGCTCGATGTTCTTGCAGCCACGCAGTCGCGCGGTACCATCCCCGTGTCTTGACTTGAGATCACGGTGGAAGCCGTGCTTGAGATGAAACGGAGTCTAGACGTATATTCTTTGAAGCGGTCAATTCAATTCAATTCAATTTAATTTTTATTCAAAATTCAAAGTAATCACAGATCACACTGCATAAACCATCTGGATCCGTAGCCTATTTGGCTAGTCTTGGCTCCATTCCAAATGTACAAAAATAAATATTGCGTCTTCTGCGGGAGAGATACGAGCTGAATAAGTCAATTGAGGCAACGAAGATCGCCAAAGTTTTAAAAGCTCTGTCAAAAATATGGGCTTTGGAACGTCGCGCGTTAACGTAAAAAAGAAAAAAAAAACACACACACACACACACACACACACACACACACACACACACACACACATATATATATATATATATACATATATATATATATATATATATATATATATATATAATTTATCCACTCTTTCGTGAAACACCGTGTATGTATATAGATATATATATATACAGGGTGTTTCACGAAAAGTGGACAAATTTGATACAGCGAAAACTACGCTTCGCCATGAAAAAAGGCTTGTGTCGTTGTGGTCCTGGGTCAGGAGCCAATTTAGAAAACGTATTATAGTTAGGGATAATTAAGCTGTTAAGTATTTTTTCGTAATTAACTTTTTAATATTGTGTTTAAGGGCATGATTTTAATTACAAAATTGCTCAGCACCATCGAAAAACACTCAATCAACAAATTTGCAGAACGATAGAAGGCACGCGACGCATTTTACGGCTCTCTGAAAAACCGTACAAATTCGACGGGTTTTTAAGTTTCGGTTTGCAATAGGAGCGCTTCTAGGCCCCGACTGCACCGCACCCCGTGGAAAAATTGTGCAACCAGCCTCTGCTGCGTTGCGCCAGGACAGCGCAGCAGAGGCTGGTTGCACTATTTCTCCACGGGGCGCGGGGCCGTCGGGGTTGAGAAGCGCTGCGATTGCAAACCGAAATTTACACCCGTCGAATTTGTGGGGTTTTTCAAAAAGCCGTAAAATGCTGCGCGTGCCTTCTATCGTTCTGCAGTTTGTTGATTCAGTGTTTTTCGATGATGCTGAGCAATTTTCTGATTAAAACCATGCTCGTAAACACAATATTTAAGAAAGTTAATTACGCGAAAATAAATAACCGTGGCACGTGACCGAGCAACCCTGAACCCTGGCATGCGGACTTCAATCCCAAAGAAAAACGTGCCGCCCATCGCAAACCTCCACGACAACAATTGAGGGACCTCCTTCACTTCCACCACACCCTTCCAACTTCCACCCTCAACCTCACGCGGCGCGAGGGCAGATGCGTTCGCCAGGCAAACTCTCTCCCTCCTTTGCGACTTCATAACCCACCACATTATTGATCGCCCCGGCAGCCCCTCTGTCAGGTCTGTGGTGCCTATCCCTACACAAGACACACCTACTGGTTTTGTCATCGTGTCAGCCAGTCTCCCCAATTTCTCCTACAACACCTCCTTCGTTTCCACCTCCCTTTGTTGGCTACCTGGATATCCAAAGGGTGTGACCAGGTCGCCCGCGTGCTAAATTCTCCGGGTTTATTTCCATCGCGAGGGGACCAAGTGCAATGGACACGCGAACGGCGATCTGCCGCTGGTAAAATGTCATCACAGCGTATGCCCGGGTCCTTGTTGGGTCGTAGCAAAAGGCGATAAGAGTCAATAAATGACTACGTGTTGACGAATCTGGCCCATTGGGGTCCTCTCGAAGGATCCCGAGCACTAGTTTCTACTGCGCGGACATGGGTGGTCTGAGAAAAGTGTTCTCTCTGTCGCTCTTTCCCTCTCTGGCTCTCTATCTTTTTCTCTTTCTTTCTTTCTTTTTCAAGGACCATAGTAAAACAAGTCCGGATCCTCGCGAAATGTTACCATTTGCTTCTTTATATTCTGAATCAAGACATATGTAGGTGAATTTCAGATTAGCTGAATGATTATTTTTTATCAAGACGTACACATCCCAAACGCCAAAAACATCGTTTCTTCTTTTGACAAATAAATCTAGCAAGAACTGCTTGGCTCAGCGGATGAATAATGCGTAAAACGTCCCCTTTTCTTTATGTGACAGCGACTATCTCCCCTCTTCGTTTACAATATTACTCGGCTGCATTTGGTAATCTTCCCACACTCCCAATATATGTATGGTGCAGCCTGTCCCCATGGGGAGGAGTGGTTCCCTAAATACCTCGGAAGACGGGCCCTTTCCGACATTTGCAGGCTGAAATGACGTACCACGTCACTGCCGCAACTTGGAACTAGCATAGGCCTTAGCAACGGCTGTCACCTACCCAATTAAGTGAATTCGAAACTAACAGTAAAAATGGAGAGCTGGTCAAAAATTGAGTCCGCCGAAGCCAGTGGCCAAGATGTTCTAATCCGTTGAGGCGTCGCCTTGGATAGGCGAAGGTTGTGGGTTCGATTCCTGCTCCTGACACAAGTGTTCGCCAGCTCTCTTTCCCTTTCCCTTCCCCTAACTTTGATGTAATAAATTTAAGAATCACTCTCTTCCCTTTTCGGTTACAATATTATTACGGCTGTATTTGTTAATCCTTCCCCACTCCCAACTTATTACATTAGCTGAGTTACCGAATGGCCATAGACGCTGCTTGCACAGCCAGTAGCCCCCCCCCCCCCCCCTCTATTCCCCCATGGCTCCCCTCTTGTCGTTTGACACGCCACCGTCTTTTGTTTTTGAGGGGGTGGCTGCTATGGCAACTGCAGTGCATTCTGAGGAATACATATGTTTCGATGCACAGCATCCAGGTGGCGTTTCCCCGTAATTTATGGAATACACAGATTTGAAACGAAAATCTACATCTTCAAACGATGGGAAACTGACTGAAGCGGGTGATGAAGGCTACCACCTCCACGGGAGTTCCACAACTGAGGTAATCCAGTACCGTTGGACAAACCCTTATCGTGCCGTCGCGGACATCAGGCCCCTTGGTGTGTTTGTCTTACAAGTAGCGATATGTTATTCTCGCGTTATTTAAAGGGAAATCAACTCAACAAGAGACGCGGATGTAATACAAAGCAGTGTACAGCGTGCCCTCCCCACAGAAATATTATAAGCAACCTACAGCGTGTCCACCCCACCAGAAACATTCAGGCATTTTTATTCAGCAAAACTGAACAACAAATTGCCGAACGCTCATTCTCCAGGCAAAATGTAGCGCTCTCGGTCCGAACCTGATGCCAAAGCTTCAAAGCTAACCGTTGTCGCATTTAAAAGTTAGACGTGATTTTCCCAAAACTGTCAAGGAGAAAATGGCGCCCATTTTGGCCAGCTTTCGGTAACTAGCGGCATAGAGCCCCATGTCCTTGAGAGCGCTGTCGCCCGCCTTTGTCCCATATAAAATTTCAAACAAATCAAGTATAGCGGTTAGTACTGAAAATTTGATTTCTGCTTTGGATCGCTAGCTCCGCATTTGGGCGGAAGAGGAGCGTTGGGCGATGCGTAGTTAGATTGTGTAATAAAAAAACCCTGTCAATTCCTTTTTTAAGGGGGGAGAAATTTTTAGGGGTCCTTCCATGCCAAACGTCCCAGGCGACGCGCTCGACCACCTTTGATTTCTAAAAAAAAATTTATGGCCTTTTGCCACATTGTTTGTAGCCATGCCCTATTATTTTTTACGAAAACAATTTGTTGATGACGTGAGCGCGGTTTTAACTTTAAAAAATAGCATGAAACTAGGTATCACTCTATAATTTATGAAAAATAAGCTTTTTTATGAAACACCCAACAATATTTTTATCATAAATCTGCACGGCTTTCGACTTGCAATGTGTTTCAGCTAGTGCAGTTTTGTTTTTAATTTAAATATTTTTTAAAAACACACTTTTTTAATTTTAACATCTTTGTTATTTTAATAAAAATATTTAATTTCTCCGGGGACTTAATCGAACTTTTAACCGGCTGCCCTGCAGGTATATAATCTATAAAAAATGTTTAAACAGCTCAATGAAATATCTCGCAGTAAAAAAAATACTGAAGTTGCCCAAAAGTGCGTTTTGACGCATAAACAGCCGTTTATTTCACCCTGAGGTGGTCCAAGTAAAAATACAAAATATAGTGGGTTCGGGAGAACAATCGATTGTATTTTGATTTTGAAAGTTTAATCAAAGTAATTTTTGTTTAAAGCGAGAAAACAATTTTTGAAGTTGAACTCTCGCACCACAACCCGGCGTCGCTTCTTAACGGCCTCTTCGACGCAGAGCACACCACCGGTGACGATAGCTGACATGATTAGGTCCAAAGAAAGAACGGAGTTTACTGCCGCTTCCCCTTGTCCGTCTTTTCAGCTGCAAGGGAAGAAACGGTGGGCATCGTGTTGATAATCGGAGGTGCCGCCAGTGCGTAGCCATAGCAGGCCCTTTGTGCCCTTTGTATCCGAGGGCGGCTCCTCACACTGCGAAGCTCGATGCCTAATCGACAGGCGGCATTCGATGACGTGGACTTCTCCTAAAAGGGAAACGCGACAATATCGCCGCGAAATCTAGCCGTCACGTAAACTGCGCTTAAAAGCGGAACTATTCAGCGACGCAAGAATTTGCCGTTTCAAAGCCGATTTAAACGCAAACGAAGCGTGCGCCTCCAACGGCGAGCATTTGTTAACACTACATCGCCTCGTCGTTTGAGATTGCCCGTTCACTGAGCTTTTGTGTTGCTGTTTAAATAGTGTCCTGACTTTAAGAATAGAAAGTGATTGCGATCTGTACGTAAGAAACAGCAGGCTCACTAGTGGATGCCCTGACCCGGCAGCTCCAAGCATCTGCTGATATCAAGACAGTGGAAGACCACAGGAGGACACCGCCACGCAAAACGGTCGAAATAGGAAAATTCATAAAGCAACAATATGTACCCGACAACTCGAAGTCCTGCTGTCTACCTGCGTACGCAAACCGTGACACCGTCGCACGCTTTGCCAGGCTCGACGGTGGCGTGCTGTGCAGAAAAGAGGCGCAAGAAATGACGCCAGGTTGCGGCGCGAGAGCTCAACTTCAAAATGTTTTTTTCCCTCTTTAGAACAAAATTATTTTATTTAAACTTTCAAGAACAAAAGGCAATAAACTCTTCTGTAAAAGTCACTATGTTTCGTATTTTTCTTTGGGCCACCTGAAGGCAGATTTGAAGGCTCTTGAAACGGCAAAACGCAATTTTGCACAAATTTCGCTGTTTTTTGCTTGATATTTATTTGTACGGCCTGAAACCTTTTTTTTTTGTGCAGTATACCTACCGGGCTGTCAATAAAAAAGTTTACAGTCACCTGCAGCAACGAGATTGTTTGAAACAAAACTATCCAAAATGCTAAAATTCTTACATATTCCTTATTTTGTAAATTGCTTTAAGCCAATATTCATGATGCTTATTACATAGCAATCCCAATACCGTGTAGTTTTTAGGCAAAATGTTCCACTTTTCCATAAATATATCTTACTTCTCATGGAGAAGTAAAATATATTTATGGAGAAGTCCACGTCTCCTGACGCATTGAGAAGTCCACGTCAGCTGATGCCGCCCGTCGGTTAGCATCGCGTTTCGGAGTGTGAGGAGCGGCCCTCGAATACAAAGGGCACAACGGGCCTGCTATGGCTACGCACTGGCGGCACCTTCGATTATGAACACGATGCCCGCCGTTTCTTTCTTTGCAGCTGAAAAGACGGACAAGGGGAGGCGGTAGTACACTCCGCTCTTTCTTTGGACCTAATCGTGTCAGCTACCGTCGCCGGTGGCGTGCTGTGCGGCGAAGAGGCGTTAAGAAGCGACACCAAATTGTGGTGCTAGAGTTCAACTTCAAAAATTGTTTTCTTGCTTTAAACAAAAATTACTTTGATAAAACTTTCAGAATCAAAAGACAATCGATTGTTCTTCCAAACCCACCATATTTTGTATTTTTATTTGGACCACCTCAGGGTGAAATAAATGGCTGCTTATGCGTTAAAACGCACTTTTGGGCAACTTCAGGATATTTTTTTACTGTGAGATATTTAATTGAGTCGTTTAAGCATTTTTTATAGATTATATACCTGCACGGCAGAAGGTAAAAAGTTGTTTTAAGTCCCCGGAGCAATTAGATATTTTTAATAAAATAACAAAAATGTTAAAATTTTCAACAAAAATGTGTTTTTAAAAATATTTAAATCAAACGAAACTGCACAAGCTCAACCACATTGCAAGTCGAAAGCCGTGCAGATTTAGGAAAAAATATTGTTGGGTGTTCCATAAAAAAACTCATTTTTCATAAATTATAGAGTGATACCTAGTTTCACGCTATTTTCTAAAGTTAAAACCGCGCTCACGCCATCAAAAAAATTTTTCGCGAAAAATATTTTAGGGCATGGCTACAGACAATGCGGCAAAATGCCATGAATTTCTTTTTTTAGAATTCGAAGGTAGTCGAGCGCAACGTCTGTGACGTTTGACATGGAATGACCCTTAGGTAATATAGCACATCCTAAATATTTGAAAGTGTAACCTGGTTAACTTCATAAAGGACATATCTAAATTACCTACGACCTATAGCATTAAAAACGTGATGATCAACTACACCTTTAAATGTTGATATATCGTTGTTTATCTTAATTGGTTGCTTAAATGGAACAAAGATATATGTTATACATTGAATAGGGGTAGAAAAATTAGATTTTTTTATTTCTAGGAAATGCAAAGATGCGTCCTGTGAAGCAAAAGAAACACTTCATATATTACGCGTGATATCCAACTTTGACAATGCGTGCTTTCTTTGAAAACCCTTCCAGCAGTATCTCATCGACAGTTTAGAGTAAACTTCAAAATCAAGCAGCACGGTTTGTCAGCAATACCTACGATCCATACGCCAGTATGTCGGAGGTCAAAACCATGCTGGTTTGGGAGCCATTGAACGTCCAAAGGCCAAAGAAATGTAAGATTGAAGTTTATTTCATCGCATTTATTATGACTAACCTGGTATTGATAAGAAACAGTATGTTTTGGGTCTAACGTATGTTTCAGCATGTTGTAATAATTATAAAAATTTCCTGACAATCCATAGAAAACGCACATACTTTTTTCGTTGATTATCTGTAAAACAAAATTTAAAAAATTAAAGTCACAGTGTAATTCTCCATCAGAGGAAGGGGTAAACATCTTTGACAACACTGTAGTTTTTGCTCTTTTGTATAACTAATCGTGCGGATATGTGACCTTTGTCTGTTATTTCTTTCACGCCCCCTCTTCCCTCTACGATAAAGCATTCGAGGCGCTGTAGGTATTTTGTAAAAAAAAGTAATATAAATGAAATGTTCCACTGAACGAGGTGCGTACTTCGCGCTGCCCTTGAAAGCAAATGGCGGCCCAACTCTGAAATAAGTGGCGCTAGGAAACGAATAGACCACTTGCAGAATCAAAGCGATCCTAACGGCCTGGTGACGCGCAATGCATCTTGGGAACTCATAGGTCACGGCTTCGGTTTTGATTTCTCAACCTCAATTCGCGACGGCCCGTCACGACCAAATGCAGTGCACGCACTGTCAAATATGTGACTCTGCATAAATCTTTAATACTCTAAGTGTTGCCTACCATTAGGGGAGAGTGATGCGACACGTTGGGGGGGGGGGGGTCTCTTGACGTACCAGATTTTGCGCGCAATCAAGCAAAGGGAAAAGTACATCCTGTTCCATCGTCTCAATGTCCTAGGCTTCATAAACTATTCGTGAGCCGGGAGGCCCATGCCGCACTCTCGAGTTGTAGCCGGGCCGCCAGAAAGGTGTGGGGCATGGCCGGCCGTCCTCCTATTGTTTGCTAACTCTAGGCAGGTATTTATCGCCGCCGGAGGTACGTGTTACAAGGGGGGTTCTCACGAAGATGAATGGGTGCAGTGCAAGGGGGCGCTGACTTTATTTTCATGCAACGCTGATTTGAACCACTTCGTCAACGGGGCAATGACAATCGAAACATTGCCGCTCCTCTCTACGGCCAAATAGGTCCCAAAATGCAACGCGCTCAGTGTTGCATGCAGGAATTTTTAAAGTAGTAAGGTGGGGCAGAATGACACTACCAAAAAATTAATTTAAATGGTAATTTTTCTTATTGCTTCATATTAAAAAAAACAGCGTGCCGATATTCTTAGGTGTATTTACCCTATGCTCAGTAAATATTTCGTAAGTCGAGCAAGCTAAACATTAAACAAATCTAGAATATCTGAAAGTTACACAATGTGTCATTTTGCCCCGCCCTGTTGGCCGAATGAGGCGCCTTTGAAGCGCATCCTTTGGTAAACCAAAAATTGTGGCAGCAGTGCGAAGGGAGTTACGCTGTTAGCTTGACACATTCAAGAGCTCTTTTTCATGTTAATATCGCGCCATGAAGCGCTTGTTGTCTTTCTTTTATACGTTCGGAGAATTCTAGACACCGGGAGAAAAACAAATATGGCTCAGGACTAACCAGGGGCTCGTGCGTTATTGACAGGCGCGTCATACAATGCCGGATTGTCGCGTTTTGCCTCGCGGGTATCCCATTATGTAAATAATTATTTCTTCAAAAAACAAAACAAAACTCCAGATTGCCTAAAATTGGTGCGCATGGAGCTGTTAAAGCATACTAAAAAAATTAGAGCTTACATTGGCAGAATAGTCGGTGCCAACCAGGATAAGGTCTCGAAGCCAAACCTCCCGCAGAATATTGCGCCTTTTTGGCGGGAGGTAAACTCGTCAACCTGAACTCCGAATTTGTTTTCTCCGAAACTCTCTAACTGACAGCTCTCATTTCTAGCACAAGCAATGTGAACAGAAACCACGCACTTTTCGGTGAAGTTTGAAACTACTGCGATTGCTTGTCTAGGAGATGGATTGCGTTCAACATAAACCGTCACTTTTTGTCCCGCGTCTCATCCCCCCCCCTCCCCCTTACCCTAGTGTATGGCGGCGGAGTTAACGCAACCGCAGGTTGGAGCACGATGAGCAAGAGCTCGCGTTGCAGATCCCAGGGATCCTGGGTTCAATTTCCATCCCTGCCCAAATTCAATCTGCATGAGCACCGTACCGGAGTGCGGTCGTGCATCACTCTACTGCGTGGCGCCCGTTAGAGAAGCCAGGCTCTCGTGTCTACCTCACTGGCTAAATTTCTCATGATTTCTCATCTACAGCCGAGAGAAAAGTGTACCATCGAGGCTGACTAACTTCCGACTGTCTAAACATACATACAACACAATTACTTTAATGGCGGCGCGGCATCCGTTCGTGGCACACGTGTTGAGAGTTCGCTGAACAATGTTGGGCGCTGCTTGTACAAAACGCGAAGCGAGAGTTTCATTGGGGAGCTTTAACAGAAACCTTATCAGGGTGCCACCGAAACATCTCTGCGCTAATAGCTGTCTTTCTATGCGCGCGCACAATCACCTAAACATCACGTCCGAACTCTCGCATCCCGACGTGCATGCGCGTGCGCGCTCACAAAACGAGGCACAAGAAAAGACTGCCTAATTCGATAGAATTGAGATCCCTTGTTGTGTTTTTGCCTACTCGTAGCCAACTCGATGGCAGCGCGCTCCAACGAGCTCGTCGTTACCAACAACAGACGACCCTGAATTAAAGCGCCGAGCCATTCGTTAGCTTGATCAACCCGGCGCGGACGGTCGAACCAAGCATATGAGAGCCTGCTCGAGGCGATGAAGCGCGCATCAGTATTCACGGACCACGGCCGCTGATGTAATTAAGGAGCCGGGGACTGCACGGGGACAGGTAGCGACTAAACGCGTCGACGAGCCGCAGGGTGAGGTTGAAAGGCCGAGCTCACGCCAATCTTGGCAGCTATAGCACGTAGACGCTGCCAGGATTGTAGCAAACACAAATAGAAACATAAGAAGATGTTTTGCACATACATGAAGAAAGCCTTTTCGCATTCATTCACATTGGTATTCACTCACGAAATATAAGATTTAATGGCGTAAAAACAACCACGCAACTTCGTCTCAAGTTTCTACACTCGGTTTCACAATGCGACGTACCGCGTCTGTTTGGGAAAAAGAAAGATCTTCGTTTTTTTCTTACAGGAAACATAAACCATACTTTAGGCTCGCTCGGTTTACATCCACCGATGCAAAAAATGTGTAGGGCGGTGTAAACCCTAAAAAATCGTTTTTGAACGTTTCTCGACGCATCAAGAACGTTTTAATCTCGTGAACAACGGTTTTGACTCTAAAACTATCGCCCCCTGGACCACTAAATGGCAACTGGGCGATAAAGACCTCTTCCGCATCCAAAAATTAGCTTAAAAAACTGACAGGTTTTTTACGAAGAACCATTTTAGGAGGTGCTTAATGTAACGTTATCTACTTTCAGAAAAAAAAGGTGTATATTCTTGCGCCCTTTATCCCATATCCTGCACGCCAAGACCTCACTCCGACTTTCAGCGGACTGAAGTCGAACTGTCGACCCCAACTTTTACGAGGAACTTGATAGCGGCGTTATATAAGTTATTAAACAGCTAAGGTACGTATCAAAGGCTACAGAAAAAAAAAAACACTGATGTTTTGCAGCAAAACCAAAAAAAAAAAACTATTTTTATTTTTTATTCTTTTGTAGTCAGTAACATGTATAAAATGTATACATTAGCTATGTTAATAAGTTGCGCCACTCGGCTACGAAGCCGCTCGTGAACGTTGGTACCGTTGGTTCTACTGCAGTGCTTTGTACGGGGAACTGAAGTTATGGAGTGTGTATAGGGTGCAAAATATAGAGAAGCCGAAAAAGAAAACCTAAAGAGTTATTTTACGACCAGACGTTTTTAGAGTGTACTTCCAGTCGTATTTCAATCAAATATGTACGTGACGTATTACTAGTACCGAGTTACTTCTACCTAGTTACTTTTTTCAGGTAAGGATTAACGTATTTAGTTACTTCTTCCAAAAAGGAACGAGTACACCACTTTGTAAATTTTAAGGGAATGTAACGATATTTCGCTACTCTTGGGGAGTAACGTGTACAAAAACGTTTAACCCCTTAAGTGCCAATTTTTTTTCCAAAAGTAACCTAAAAGTGTTATATTTTTTATTTCGAATTGTTATTCCTCTAGTATTACACATAAAATTTGAAAGTTTATAGCGCAAAAAATCAGCGGAGGCGAAAAAAATATTTGCCAACTAAAACGAGTGCTGCCATCTATGATCAGCGCCGCAAAACTACTCGGACGAGCCAAGCTCGTCCGTGGAATTGAGAGCTACCGAAAAAGGCACTGCACGAGCTGAGCTCGTCCGCGGCACTTTTAGCCAGAAAGTGGCCGCCGAGCTCAGCTCGTCCAAGGCCCTTAAGGGGTGAAACAACCTCGTTTTAATTTTCACATGAGTATGTACCTATTGCGACAAAGGCAGATGGGCAACTCGAAAAACAACTAAACAGTATGACAGTATAGCAACGTTAATCACTGCACGCGTCAGTCGAACTCTATGCCTGGGAATGTCCTTCACCCAATAAGGTTCGTTGGTTGAGCCTTCTAGGACCGCGTATAGAACGAATGTAAACCCGTAGGTTGCCAACCCGGGAAGGCACAGAACCCATTGTCAACTTTTACCATTAAGAAGCAGAGAGAAAAAAGAGAGAGGGGAATTTCAGATCACCGGCTCTTGCTGGAGCACAACACTGCTGTTCCTTCGAGCGCGTCAGTAAAACGACTCTTCAGCGTCGCCGGAGATGTATTCTCAAGGGAGCGGGGAACCATAACTGACGAAAACTTCGAGAAGCAGCTACTGCTTACGTGCAACGACTACTGAAAAGAAACCAATAAACAGTGAAACAGAAGCATCTGCGTATTTGGCCGTTGAAGTAACGATGAAATGCAACTCGCTACTTTTGAGGTAAGTAACGTGTTCCTTTTGAGAATCGGTAACGAGTAACGGTATTTCGTTACTTTATTGGGGTAACGTGTACATGTCTGATTCCTATACACAGTACGTAAGTACACTTCCCTACACTTTTCTGCACCGGGGCAGGAGGTGTCGGTAAATTGAACGAGACTTTTGTTTCACTCTACGTCCCAGCACTGCCGACACTACAAGTCGATGGGACCAGTCACACATTGTGCAAAACGCACTGTCAAGATGTTCATCGTGTTTCGGCACAAGCTATACAGCGTGCTTTTTTTTAAGCCTCACATATTCGTTTAATTAAGACCGTGACAGGTATACTACTAGGGTTTGTGTAGGTGTATAGCCAACTTTCTGGGACATTCTGCGGAACCAAAATTTTCCATTAAAATATCATAATTCAACGTCAGTCGTGTTCTATGATACCCAAGCAATTAAAGACCTCAGGAACACTACGATATTTTCTCAAGAGCAGAGATGAATAGCAGAGTGAATCTGGCCCATGGGATCTAATGCAAAACACTTGCAGTGCCGTGGAATAAAAAGTATACCCGTCCGAAAGTTCACTTACTGCTTACTGATGTACTATGACAGTCATCTAGGATATTCCGGAGGAACAGTGCTATGTTTGTCGTTGTTCCGTCGAAAATCTCATTTTAGTGGATGCGCCAATGCGTTACTATCCAAGAAAGTTGGGGATGAGTTGTAAGGCCAGAGGGACCTATAGTCGGTTACAAGTTAAGAAGGTAGGAGAAGCTCCTCCCACAAGCGTGGTGCGCCGGTTTCAAATCCCTCCGCAATCGAAAAGAAGAGTTCACTGGAAACGCTCCTTGTTCCGCTTCAATGGATAGATAATGGCCACAGGGTGGTGCCAACTTGTCTCCGACCCCCACTTTTTAAGAAAGCGACCTTTGTATTCATCGGAGAAGGAACCGAGCCCCTGAAAGCAGCCTTTGTATCAATCGGAGGAGGAAGCTAATCCCCGAAAGTCGTCTTTGTTTCCATCGGAAGGGGAAGACTCTAATCTCCCTCTCGTGGCTTCCACAATGCTAAGTCAAAGTCGAGAGATAAAGCAAATATGTACAGAAAGGCAAGACCCTCCTCGCGCGTTGGCCGCAACGTCACGGAAACGATGGGGCGCTATTGGATGTGGAGGTGGCGGAGGGATATATGATTACCTTTGAGGGGCATTTGCCGCTACCTTCTTGACTTGTAACCTACTATAGTATAGGGAGCTAATAGTAACAATCAGTCGGCAAATCAACTAAAATATTCCAATGAAAATTTTAGTTACTGAAACTAAACATCTGGTTACAATTAGAAACATATGAGCGTCATCGAAAACCCCAGGCAGTCATTATCAGAAAGACTTGGAGCACGTGGGAAGTACGGCGGAGCGCTAAACGTACCACTCTCCCAGCAAGCACAGGGCTACGGGAGTGATAACGTGACCGCGCGGTTTTTCCGTCTCCCATCATCCGCGTTTTCTCACCCCAGCCCTTGTGCCTGGCGCACGAGTGGTGACTTTAGCAGACTACTGCACTTCCCACGCGATTTAAACATTTCTGAAAATAACTGAGAAGTAGGTTTTGATGACGCTCAGCAAGCTGCTAATTGACACCATGTTTATTTTTCACTAATCAAAATGCTAATTAACCACTTTCAGTTAATTACTCGAATTATCGTCACCATTGGCTCCTATATTATGTCCTCTTGCCGTATAACACATCTGCACAAACCACATTGGTGTATCTTTGGCGGCTTCCTTAAAACAAATCTGTAAAGCCTATAAAGAAAACACCCTGTATAATCGATAAAGCAATCACGTACAAAAAGAGCCACTGATTTGAGCTTTAGTATGTACGTCCTTGGTTGTGTCAGTTCTTGAATTCCAATGCGCTAAGACATGAAATGAAACAAAGTATCGACCTACAAATGTTTATAAAGAAGCCCGCGTTGTGAAAGCGTAAAAAACAGATTCCGACGAGGCCTACCATCTGCGCGTGCGCAATGACGACAGCGGCGTCACCGCAGAGTCGTGACGTCAGAGAGTCGAGTTGGTCTATACAGACTTCGCAGAACTCCTAGTATCCTCTAAAAATGTAGCTCAAAGGTCAGGACCAGATGCGTCAAGGTTCACGGCATACCGTTACTTGATTCAGAAGTTATAAGCAATTTTCAAAAAATAGGTCACGAGAAAGACGTGATTAACGGAGTCCTCGAATACATGAAGATAAAAAGCGTCTGCGGCCGGAAAAGAAAAGTTATTTTTAACATTGAACATTTTCTGCATTCGACTGCGACTTTTGAGTCAGATGGCGATTTGATCGGAAACTGGTCTCAGTGGCTCGCACCACATTTGGCCAGAGGCGTGTACTTTATTCCGCGACGCGTTGTTTATTTTTTCGGTGACAAGAACAGAGTTCACGTTTCTTCCAAACACCCGGTATAAGGAATAATTCGAGCTCACGCTGCCTTACCGATCCAGCGGCAAAAGGGTAGAATCGTGGCCCTGCACTCCGCGTACTCTATCCGTGTCCACAATTTCACCTGATATACTCGCGGCAAAGGGTTTACTCCGTTTGCTATAATAGCAGGATTTTTTCCTGGTGGGTGTTAAAGGAATCATAAATTGAATTTTGGGCTGGGATAAATTTGGGTTTGACTAATCCCGTATCGTTTAATGCACCAAAGTAAAATTTGTACACGAAGGTAGAAAGCCAAAACCTGCTTTTCGGGTAGGAAAATTTAAAAATATAGCAGATTATTCCTTATCATTTTTCAATTCGAAAGCTCTCCGACCTTTCACTGTGATGCATCCGTGTTGCCCAAGCACGTCAGCCGAACCCAGCTCGTGCATAGGATACGAGCACTGCGTCGCTCGGACGTAATGAGCTCGTCAACAATCAATCCATCCAAGGATATTTGGATTTGCGTTTGAGGCCTATGAATGCCGTGACAGCACGTATCATCCCTTGCAAACAGGGTGTCAAACCGGACCCTATCATAAACCAATACCCAAAGCAAAACCGTTTTACTTCTTGTTTTTATGCCGGACCGGAACAAAATCGTAACCGAAATCAAGCATTTGATATTAGAGAGTTTTGGGGCACCGTTTTTTCTTCTATCCTATACGGTACGATGGGCCCTCCGGTACGCATATCGTACCGTATTGAAAGTACAAACACGGTTCCCTAAAACTTTCTATTAAACCAGAACCGGAACAGGACCGTAAGCTGATGTGGCGGTTCCCGCTTCATGACAAAACGGTTCGGCGTAATAATAAAGAGTTTTAGGGAACCGTTTTTGCACACCCGATACGGTACGATAGGTCCTCCGGTACGAACTGCGCACGCTCTTGTCTTCTGCGATCTTACCGTAATGAGCTGGTCGAACCGTAAGGCGACCGGTACGACCAGTGGCCGACTTGGACAGTCTTGCTTGGTTAGCAAAACGGCTCTTTGGCTGGCGGAGAGAGCGTGCCGTGGCTTCAAACATGAATAAAATAACTCGTGGTAGTGCCCGGCAGGAGCGCCATATGTGACAGCAAGGGTATAAAGTTGGAGTCAGGAAATAAAGAGAATAACAGAACAAAACGCAATAGGACATTCTCTTTAGAAATAAATTAATCTTTAGCAAACCCAATGATCTCCTGCGCAGTACCTCAGTGGATTGGAGCGCTATTTTCAGGAGCTCGTAGGAGAGTGGTAAGGGGAGTTCGAATCCAGTTCATCTGTGCACTTCTACTTTTTTTCATATTATCACTTTTTTCAATTTTTATACAAATACTGAGATGTGCATTTCAAGCACTTAGCACCCGTCTTTACAGCTGCTGTAGACTGACTATGAGGTTATCAGTAGTGGCAACAAAGTGAGCAACAGTCTTCTGCATCAAGCCTCTGGATAGTTCTTCAAAAATGTTGCATGAATTGAAAATTTCATGAAATTTATACTCTGTTTCACCTTATGAAGTACCGCAGGAAAGGCTACAAGCGCGCGCTCCTTGCTCTAGGGCACATCTCGGCGGCACAAGCTCTCGTGCATTATGGGCAGCTGCCAAAGCTATGATCTCGCGCGTCTAGCCTTCGCTGCGGTACAACATAAGGTGAAATGGAGCTATAATCATATTTATCCCATAAAACGAGCCCTTTGAATATCGGGTGATAGTTTTAATAAGTGCGCAGCAGTAAAGTTACAGATTTTCCTTTATTTGTTCTTCGTACACGGCGCAACGATCGGTTCTCAGAGCGTACGACCGTATTCGTCTGCTCTCTGTACCGCAAGAGAGCAACATCAGCGCCGCATCTATTTCCGTCCCTCCGTCTCCTCATCGGAAGCGGTTTTCAGCGGAAGACGATATCTTCCTTCTTCGGGAGGTGCTAGGCGCTAACCCTTTTTGGATGCGGAGCATCTCTTGCTCAGGTCTATGTCCCGCGGCGTCGCAGTCCGCACTCACAGTACGCATGCGCAACTCTCCTCCTTCCCTCTCTCCAACAGCTGCGCGTTACTCTCTCACTCTCTCTCTCTACCAGCTGCGTGCACTTCGCGTGCGTTCGCTTCTACTCACACCGCGCGCGCATGCGCAACTCTCCTCCTCTGGTCTCCTCTCCTTCAAGTGTGAATATAAGCAGCGGTAGCGCGCTGCGCGCGTTCAGTTCAGCGCTGTTGGCTCCACTTCATTCCGTTCTTCCGATGAAGTGTGATGGAAGCAACAGTCCCGTCAGTTAGTGGGTTGGCGCAAGCAAGCGTCAGCACTACCCCACAAACTAACAGCAACGCTACGTCCACTGAAGACAAAGCAGCGCAGCGAAGGGCACGCGACGCTGAGCGCAAACGCTTGAAGCGAGCGGCAGACCCTGAACTACGGCAACGAGAAGCGACGTCCATTCGCAAGTTAACAACGTAATAACACACAAGTTAACAACGTTACTAACAACGTTACTAACACCGTTAATAACACCGTTAATAACGATCCGCGATGCTCCGCATCACCCCATGGTTCCCCTCGGGAAGATGGTGTAATTTTTTACTCCTGCCCTTTGGAATGACACCCTTAACGGCTTAAACGCGGCGTTGAAGAAGAATTTCTCGTTGCGAAGAGCGAAGGAACGGATTGACCTCCTCGTAACTTTGCACAAGAAAAATGACCGCCTCAACCTGAGAAAGTGAATATTTTTTGGTTATTTTTGTATTTTTTTCGCATTTTAATATTCCTAGTTTTATTTGTTCATACCTTTCTTAATACTCGACCCTGCAGTGGACCTTGAGGGAAAGAGACAGTCGCTAGCAGACAACATCGAATGTTGAAGATGAGCGCGCGCGAGTGTGTTCTTATTTGTGTTCCAAATCGAGTTTGCTGTCGGCGACTTTTCAGCATATCAGGACGTCATTGGTGGAAACATCATATTTGGCTGATGTAAAACACCAAAGCTTGCTCGCTGGGAACGTATGACAAATTAGAAGGCAAGTTACCATGTATACGGTCGAGGCCTTATTTTATTCCCCGAGGATATAAATCTGGTAAACTGTAAGAAAAATTCCCATAAGGCGGTGGCAAACGAGCCGCACATTATTCGTGGTATCACAACTTTTCTGATCACTTAAAAACTTTCAGCAACAGAACCCTTGCGTACCGTCCTCCTTATCAGTGGCTTCTCTGCAATATATTTTCAGAGAAGCACCACTGACAGGCAGGCAGAGCAGGGTTAGTGTAAGAATAAATCTGCTTTAACCAAAGCTTCCACGCCAGTATCCACAAATAAAACAGCATTTGCTGCCAGAGCATCCAATGAACTATGCTTCCAAGTACATTGCATGATTGACTAGTACACTTTGACTGCCGCCACACTGAGAGTATTAGAAGTTTTAGCAACAACTATCAGTGTCATATGCAAAAGCACAAGTTCGTCTGCTCCTTTAGCAGACGAACATTTTAGAACTTCGCAGTGCCAGTGGCGACACGCCGTGGGGCACTAGGTTTTGTATCACGGAAGCGCATTCATTCGAGTAAAACAACGAGACGAGCTATAAGTAGGTACACATTGTTTTAGGTTCTCTATATTTTTAGGGTGCGATTTTTATTTACTTCAGTTTCTACGATTTGTAGAAACATGCCAAACTATGTACATTCTCAATGAGGATGATGCAGGTTTCCATTGCCAGGGGGCGCGACCTTTACCGATCGTCTGCTATCGTCTGCAAAAACGGTTCCCCCAAAGCCGTTTCAAGGCACACGATCGGTCCACACGCCCGATCAAGGTATCGATCGTTTTTGTTTATCGATCGTATTTTGTTCGGTTCCCTAAAACTCTCTAATATGTGAACCGTGCCTTCCCTCGGTTGGTGGCGCGAAGTGAAATGAGAGCGTCACCAGCACTGTTTTACTAAACAAAAGGCAGCGACTCGTTGACAGCTCAATAATAACGAAATAAGTAAATGTAGTTCACGTCAATCTGCGGCACCACTTGGCGTCGGCGAGTCGGAGCAGTGGCGTACACGGTACACTTCTATTCTTTTCTTCACTTTACGTTGGACCGCAAAGAACGCTACGAGCCACCGCAGCCAATCAATACGGCGTGCAAGTTCATCTGCTTCTTGCGCACCTGGTGCGTTTGTTTATCCCCAAACCCGTCCACGCGCCTTTGTTTCACGCCCGACCTCAATCAGTAATGGCGCGTGTTGTGCTAGCCTCGTAATCGTCGGTTCCCTTATGCATTACCTCATTTTCCTTTGATTGGCGTACCCCGCCCCCGCCCTGTGTTCGGATGCGCCAAAGACGCATTTTAGGATACTTGCTCGCCGTATAGCTACTAGGGAGTCACGTGCCCTTCCCGTTGGGTGGCGCAACGCGGGGAGCCTGAAGTCGCGTTACATGCTACAATTGGCTCGGGTAGCCTGTAGGGCCCATCGTGGGACATCATGAAGTGAAACAGGGTATACAATATGGCTATACAAAGAGGCTAAAAAACTATCCTTTGTATATGTGTGTGTGTTTCTTTTTTTCATTATTTTCTTGCTGCTAAGCAATATTTCTCATTGACAAATAAATCAATAACAAACATCAAGATAAAACAAAAAATGTACGGCTGTCGGCGTATTTCTTTCCAGTGGTGAAATCTGGAGGCGCCAAGAGACGAAGCCTCAAAGGGCGCTACACTGTAATGCCGGTCGCCGGGGCGCCAATTTCCCAGAGCAGCGCAGAGCCTTTAAAGATGCACTAAGCAGCACGGTTCTGAGGTCGTCTACTCTTGGTGATAGTTTACCTTACGGGCTCCAAGCATCCTTGAAATCCCCCTAAAAAATGCTTGTGCGACGTCTACTTCCCTACTAAAATGGGACATAAGTTCGTACCTCGCCCCTTTCTGAGCGGAAAAATCTGGAGCACAGAATCCAATGGAGTCACCGGCGGCGTGATGACGGGCGCGTGTCAGCTAACCGCAAGCCGCCTTTCCGAGAGAGGTGGCGATTAGGCGGTAAGCCAATTTAATAATTGCCCGTTTTTTTAATTGATGAGAGTTTGACCAGTTGCTTAGGATGTACGTCGCAATCCAAAGATTTTGGAAACTCTCAAAATATTACATCTGTTTGTCCCCTATTATTTATCAAGCTCGCCAAAGAATGCCCTACCCCTGTTAGCTAAGTGAATATTGTTAGGAACTTCCTAAAACCATGTTGACATGTGATTGAATATTATTTATTTCGAGATAACATATTATATGTTTGAAGATTGAGTGTTCGAGAAGTTTATAGCAAGTACTATAGTCAATGAAACTTGTCTCTAATTTGCTGGGTTACTGCAATCACCAGATTTGAGTATGGGATTGACTTGTACTGTCTTCCAAATCGTACGTAAAAATTCGTAATGAAAAGAAGGCGTAAATACTATGCACAGGTATTTGAACGTCCACTCTGCAGACCGTTTCAAAAATTAATTATGCGACGCATTAGCCCCAGAGCTCTTTTTGGGGTCAACGTGATTAAGCAAATCAAAATTGACTGTCTCGGTTATTTCTGTGTTGTCGATCCCAGAATAAATGTTGTGTTCCCACCTAGGAAGTACACAGTCGTCTTTTGTAAATACCTATCTAAAAGAGAAGCGTCAAATTCATCGTGGGTGAATGGAGGAAGCATACTTTAGGGCGCGACATCGTCTGCTTTGTGATAGTTTGGCACACTAAGCACATGGGAATCCAAGATTATTTTCTTTTGCGTAACTGTATGGTTATCAATATCATTTAATTATCGGAAATTTTATCCTAAATGTCACGTTGGCAAACCGCGGCTCGACCGTGAAGTATTTAAAAATACAAAATCTAGTGGGAGTGAGAAGAACATTCGCTCGTGTAGTGTCCTCTAGCCGGCACTTAATTAAAATAGATATATAAGATTAAAAACGGCCTTCACCATTGTATCGACCAACACTACACAACCCTCAAGTCTTGGCCAGTTGATATTTGCCAAGTTAAAATCTCCCGCTAAAAAGAAGCTACCCCAAAAGTTGAGAAATTGCTCTAGACCATTCTTTAGCTCTTTCAATATATCTAAAGAAGAATTCAGTGGGCTATACATTCCACAAGTGATAGATAACATCCTTCGGAAAACCACCTTACAAAGTAATGCCTCCCAGTTAGCCATATCCCTTAACGTTTCGTAAATTTTCTCCCGTTAAAAAAAAAAAAAGTCCTGCTCCTTTTTCTAGTGATGATCTATCTTTTCTAAGAACGTTGTATTCAAGACTACATATTTCATAATTTATAATCAGTTCAACTATGTTTCTTAACCGCTACTACATCTGGAGAATGCGTCAGCAGGGTCTATACCAAATCATCTACCTAATTTGCAATAATATGAACATTCTCATTTATATACAGGGTGTCACAAAAGAAAATTTACACGGTCGTTCTTACCGCAAAAATAAACTAGGCATCGCCGAACGCTCATTCTCCGCCCAAAGGTAGCGCTAGAGGTCACAACCAGATGGCAAAGTTTCAGCCCGATCCGACAACTTAATCAAAAGTTATGTGATTTTCGGAAATTTTCAATGGGAAAATGGTGCCCATTTTTGCCCGTTTTCGGTTTCTGGTGCCATAGAGCCCCATGTGTTTGAAAACTCCGTCGGCCGCCATTTTCCCACTGAAATTTTTAGAAGATCACTATAACTTTTGATTAAGTTATCAGATTGGGGTGAAACTTTGGCATCTGGTTGTGACCTCTAGCGCTACATTTCGGCGGAGAATTGGCGTTCGGCGATGCCTAGTTTATTTTTGCGGTAAAAAGACCGTGTAAATTTTATTTTGTGACACCCTGTACATAAAATTAAAATGTTTTCTTATGAGTCATTTCGTTTGATTACCTACAGGTCTTTTAACTTTTTACTTTTCGACCTTGGTTTTTGTCTCACCTGTAAGGGCTCTGTTATACTCCGACGTTGAGCGCAGCGAACGCAGCGTGGCGCAGAACGCGCGCCTTTCATTGGCTGGCGAGCAGGAACTCAATATCTGCAACCGATCAGTCTCTGTGTGCACTGCGTTACGCAGCATTTGCTACACTCAACATTGGAGTATAGAGGAGACTTAAGTTTTGATATAAATGTTGTTGTTTCACTCTGATAATAAAATACGTGATCCCTTTAGATTTTTCTGTTATTGTGCAGCTCAGATTTGTGATTACTGTTGAATAGTTGCAGTAGGACTGGACGGGACTAGAGCCACTAAATCAGCCCCAATACTGTTGTGG
Organism: Ixodes ricinus; assembly: GCA_037355805.1. Classification (NCBI taxonomy): domain Eukaryota; kingdom Metazoa; phylum Arthropoda; class Arachnida; order Ixodida; family Ixodidae; genus Ixodes; species Ixodes ricinus. The sequence continues at coordinate 42,677 of JAZHYW010044926.1, read as the reverse complement.
GCGCCGCCACCTTGAGGCTTAGTACAGAGCAGACGCAACTGCCGATCGTCATGATTCAGAAGTGCGACTCCCTCAGCATTGCATTCGGCGTCAGGAAGTTTATGTAATGTTGCTTTGCTCTCGCACGAACTGTTCGAACATTTGTGAAGAACGGACACGCGTTTCCTGGAGTTTCAGATAAATGGCAAACATGATTTTAAGTACCGAGATCGGTAGATGTCTTTCCTCTGGAGCCTAGCTTATTTAGTGGCTCTGCACGATACTTGTTCGGTACCTTTTCACACAACCTGCGCATTATTTTAATGTTTGACACCTTTATCTTTTACTTATTCCAAAAAAGCTTCCTTCAGAACAGAATTTTTGAGTTGTATGGCTGCTCTCTCTCGTTCGGTGATTTCAGAAACTATAAGGTTGTTTTGTTAATTGAAATTTTCGATATCCTAAACATTTGAAGTCAAATGCGCGATGTATTTACTCATTTCCCTTGAGGCCTGCTAATACTCCTATCTTATGTTTTATTAAGGAAAACGACTTCATTTTTAGTTCTGTACAACTTAATCTAGCATTGTCGTCGGATATATTCCTATTTCGTGCTTCCCTAATGACCTTAAGATCCTCTGACGGCATTTTTTATCTTCTAGAACTGCGGCTGACCACTCTCTAATCTCAGGACTGGAATTAGACTGGACATCCCTAATAAAAAGCAAAAAAAGAGAAAAAACGGGAAAACCCGAAAGAAAAAAAAATCAAAGCAACCCGGACACAATTTTGCACAGCACTTCAGAGCAAGGCAGCACCATAATGGCGCGTTCACACTGGAAGCGGATCCACAAACGCGAAGCGGATCCGCGCGTTCTCAACCGCAAAGCGGCTGAGATCGAGCGGTTGGAGCGCGTTTTTGCCAACCGCTTCGGGACCGATTTCTCCCATCCGCTTTCACGAACCACAAAGCGGCAACCAATCGCAACGCGACGCTGAAGAGACATTCGGCTGACGTCACGTCAGCATCTCGGAATCTCATTCCAACATGGCTCCCGTCGCGAGTACCGTCGCCAAATCGGCGAAGCCTGACGCGAAGAAAAAGTCGACGAAGGTGAGGACTGATGTCCTTCTAGACGTAATCAAACAGTACCCCGTCTTGTACAACAAGAGACATCCACAATTTAGATTTAAGGACAAAGACGACGTCTGGACGATGCTGGGTGAGAACCTGGGAGGGATATCTGGTATGGACTATTTCCAGTTCACGAAAACTGCGCGCGTCAAACGGAAGGACAACTTTTTCGGATAGTATAGATTCAACTGAACTACCCGATCGTACTCGCTGTATGCGCCGAGCGCGATCTTGTCTTCTAGGAGCCTGCTTGCTAGAATCGAGCATGGCTGCTTTGAAGAAAGCTTGCCAAGTCGTTTGCGACTCGGCTTCACGTGCCACTCGGCTCGTGCGCTAGTCTTTGGCGGTGCTTTCTTGAGACGCTGATTATAGCAACTGGGCAGGCGTGCTGGAATCGGCGTCAAGGCCGAGTGAAGAAAGCCTGCCCAAGCATGGGGCGCGTCAGCGCTTGAGACACGACTGGCCACTCCGCTCGTGAGCTAGCTTTGGCGGGGCTTTCTTGTGACGCGGATTATAAACAAGTCGGTCCTGGTAGCCCCCGAAGAACGCTCATGTTCGATTAGGAAGTCTCAATTAACTATACACATGTTCTTGAATTGCGAATTCTGAACATCTCATTCTAGTGGGACGCAAATATGTTAGTATTCAGCTGTTCGAGGGCCTTCGTCCAGAGATATTTTATTATGAGAACGCGTGCAACCGGACATTTGCTTACTCCAGGCAATACTCGTGCTGCCGACCCAGGTTAACGCTTTCAACCTGCAAAAATAATTCATAAAACATGGCCTCACCCATTATTCAATCTTTTTTTTAAACCCAGTCACGGTTAACCCACGTTTCATACATTGGTTATTGTTCTTAGCAATTAATGAAAGTACTGTTTCATTTTTGCAGGTGGTGACCTCGTAAATAAGTTTAACAATGCAAAAGACACCTACCAAAAACACATAAAAAAATCACATGCTCCATGAAAAGTGGGGCGGGAGCAGCACAGGTGGGGAAAATAACATAGCCCCACTTCATCCAAATTACGGAGATCATGGAGCCAGTCTCCCCAATTCAGTGTATGTAACCATGCCTCTTATGAAATCAATGTTAATTTTATGACTGAGAAGTTCTGTATTATTACTCCACGCAATTTCAGACTTCACACAAACTTGGAGTTTGATGAAGAGGAAAGGATTAGTCACAGAAATGATTTAAATAGGTAAAATTAAAAGGAAATGTCAAGAAACATACCTTTTTTTAATTAAGCAAGACATCTTGCTTTGTCGCTTTGTTTAAAAAGTTTGTTTCTTGAATATTCATACTAACACTGTAAAATGTATCCAAAAAGATGAACAAAGTATGTCATGTTTTCATGTGTTTGTTGTCATTCAACGATTTATTATTGTGGTTCTCAAAACAGCAGTGGCGGTGTCACTAGCAGTCGCACCACCAGCAGCAGTGCCACCAGTGGTGGACATCTGGAGTGCGGAAGGTGGGTCCCAAGTGTTTCAGTGCTCTGCTGAAAGCTGCTATTGATATAGTTTGATGGCCGAATGCCGTTTTCTTCAAGGGGTGGTCGGCAGGATGACAGTGAGAGGGAGCCGTGAGTTGATATTAGGATCATTTTATTAAAGCCGCACGACCTTGCATCAAAACTTCCTTGCATTTACTCTTTGGCAGGCCTGCTGACACCATTCTGGCAAGACTTGTGCAACACGGCCCAGTGTGAGCCTCACTTTTCTTATCTAAGTTTGTTCTGCCTGCCAAAGGTTTGGCCTAATCTTGAATTTTATAATTTGCATAGGAAGTTAAAACCGATGTCACAAGTCATTACAGAACATTAACACAGGGGATATATACACATGGGAAATAAAACGCAGCTACCGTTCTGCCCTCTTCACTCAAACAAATGCAGGCAACAAGAGGAGCCAAGAGACTAGCAGCAACAGATCAACAAAGCAAAGTGAACAATCTCTAGTTACTATAAACCTGTCTTACACTATTTCGTTCCACCAGGCCACACTCAAGCGGATCCAGCACGCAGGACCCTGTTGTCGCCTGTGTAAATCTTTTAGAGGAGATACGGGAGAGGCGTGCCAGGAAGGCCAGGTGGCACCGAAGATCCAGTTCATCACTTTTGTGCGTCCCTAGCCGGCAGAATAAGAACCCTCCATGAAACGAAACAAATTGAAATAATGCATGACATTGAGAACTTGATCTACAATGCTTAACGGGAGCATTTCTATGGCCCAGATGAGCACTACTGAGTGCCAAACAAATAAAGTGTGAAAGAGGGACTTCTTGTTTTGTTTTAGTTGTCACAAGGCCCCATGACCATCTTGTCTTGCCAGGGGACAGCACCTCTAGTCACAAAATGGTGGGCAAGCTTGTCCCGCATCTCGTATGCCTCCCTGGAAATAGAACAACCTCAAATATCAAATCAAGGAAATGATTGGAGATGTTTCGAATGGACAGAAACAAGCAACGAGTTTAAAATAGTAGTTATATTCAAAGTCTGAGTTGATTGTTTTCTTTATAATGCCACCTTTCACAGTGTGCTCTGACCAGTTCTGTGTAAAAACAATGAAATAAATTCGAGGCATGCAGTGGTTTAACAACAACACACATTTTCTATATTGCAGTGATGTGATTGGCCTGAGTCATTTTGGAGCAGCTCTTGAAGCAGCCAAAAGTCAATTTTAGAGCAACAAAAATAACTTTTGTAGCATAAGCGCACATTCATTTTTATTCAAACCAATGCAAACATTATCCTAAGGTTAATGTGTCGGCCTGTCCAATTAAAAGGCAATGTATACATTGCCTTCTCGCTTACGTGCAACCCTTTGTTAGCATCAATTGCACAGCAGGAGTGAGTCGAACAAACACAAATTAGCGTTTAGTTGCGTGGAGAAGCACCAAACAGGGTGACAAGATAGACAGCATGAACTGGTGTGAATGGTTATCTTAGGTAGTGAATCCCACTGAAATAATACAATAAATTCAGCACATAAATTAATGTATCCTTCAAGCTCTACAGGTTGTAATAAAACAGTAATTTATAATTAGATAAAAACCAATGCCCTTGTCATTTGATCATGAACGTCAATTACATTCTATGTGAAGAACTTTATAACAAAAACGGCATGTGAACGAAACTTAAAAACAATTCCGCCAAACTCGTTAAGGTTCTCCCCAAGCTTCCATCCACTGCTCCTGCCAATTTAGTTATAATTTGCTCACATGTATATAAAAGTGAGAGAAACAAATGAGCTGGCATAAATAAATAAACATACAAAAAGTTGCATTCAAATGTTTATGTAATACCGAAGTATCCTTGCTAAATTTCGAATCGGAAAAAGGTACCGCCAGGATGTCGCAGTCTATTGTGTCGCATCTCGCTCTGGAGATGTGTTTTCCCCTTAGCACGGGTGTGCGCTGCGGCAAAGCAAGACGCAAAATCGCGACGCCTACTTTATTAATAGCTATTAATGCAAAGGCGCAGGCGAGCTGGACAGAATAAACGATAATAATCCATTCTCCAGGGAATATTATCGTTAATTACTACTGCGCGGTTTTCGCTTCTCTGCAGTACACCAGTGCACGGTGAAAAGCGCACTCATAGAGACTAATTAACCATCTAGCAGTACAGACGACGAACATGATAATTCTTGCGAAACTTCCGAGTACTGTCAGTCTTTCGTAAGAAATGCGATGGAATAGTACATTATTTGAGACGACAATAAAAAATGTTGAAAACTCACATAAGCATATTGTACCGGTTCGACCGAGCGGCGAGGCCTGAGTTATTTTACTTTCAATATAATGAAGGTGAAATCAAGTTTTGGCGCAGTACTGGCGCAGATTCCTCTCATTTTGGCAAAATGTAGCAGGATGTAGCAGGTTGAGCGGCGCAGTGTGGCGCAAATGATGCAGCAATCACATCACTGATATCGATGTGGCCCATTTCCAATGACTCACATCATTTTCTTAGTCACTGAATACTGTTTCATTGCCAATGCTAGCCTGACACAAATAAACACATCTACGAAGTAACATACCGAGTATAATGGAACATACTTGGCTAAATTGTAGCCTCTTCTGGGGATGCCTCGCAGTCCAGCGTTCTCGCTATCTGCGTTATTTCTCCAAGCGCCATCAGTTGTCCGACCTAATCTGTCCTCCTGATCCGCTGTGCCAGGAGGGCAGTAGGCCGCAGCCGATGCTTCAGACTCCAGGAAATTATACAGAACAACGCAGGCTGCAACGATCTTGCCAGTGGTCACCTCGTTTTCCCTGAACAGTCTCCTCAATATACGCCATCTCTGGGCGAGAATTCCAAATGTGTTCACTACAACTCTCCTGCCACGACTCAAGCGGTAATTAAAATCTTCCGTCGACGCCTGAGCTCATTTTTTTTACTTTGTCAATTGCGTCACCTTCATCTTCTGGAAGCTGGTCGTCCATTGCGTCATCTTGTGGGGCTTCAATGGACGGCTCTGAGGCAGAAGGTTGAGTGGCTTTAGCTCTTGCAGCGAGGCCTGTAATATTAGAGCCAATATCTTAACAAAGGAGCTGTGAAGTCTTCCAGAAAGTTCACCTCAAATGTGGTAATGTGAAGTTGCATGAGCATGATACAAAGCAAGTGAAAACTTTCTATAGGTTTTTGAATCTTTCCTAATAACTAAACAAAAAGCTGGTAAAGATCACTCCAGACAAAGAGAGTGCATGTTGTAACGTTGCCATAATGGATATATGTCGTGCAATTCAAATTTTATTTAAATTTCTATTAATGAGAAACATTTTGGTGGGTAGCTTTCAGAATATTTTAAAAATAAAAATAAATGTTTCAAATATGCAAATATGCTCAGGTCTGGCTAAAGTGATCTTTAAAGCTTCAAGTGTCGCAACTGCTGAATAGTAATGAAGTGCTAAGGTTTGTGCATCACGAATTCTGGTAGTCGTACATATAGTGCCTACTAATCTTACAAATACTGCTGCATGTGTGGCCAAATGGCTACATTTGTGGAAATATAATGAAGGAAATTGTGCATAACACAGACGAGAACAGAAACAGGGAGTTTTAGGCTGGACTGCTTCTGCAATCTGGCCAAAACAACAATTTTATATGGCTTGCACGTGATGTCCTCACACTGCAGCAATAGTCATTCCTACTTGTTCTTGCCGCGGGGAAAAAATTGGTGGTGTGAAAGCATAAGCTGCACAAGATAAATGCACAACGGCAAGGTTTTTCACAATGTCCACTGATGTGACATGAATGCAAGACATGTATAGTCTATCGCTCAGCACACTGCTTACAAACCAGCCCACGTTTGCCCCACCGGGTGTAGAGCACTGCGCGTGCGCAGAAACCAAAATCGCCTGAGACGAAGCATCTGCGCATGCGCAGTGCCGACAGTAGCGCCATTGCAGTGACGTGACGTCAGAGAGTTAAGTTGGTCTAAACAAACACGACTATATTGGAACCAACCATGATCAGTTATTATAGACGTACCCATAGCTCACCTAATTGGGGAATGCAGTCCAGTCCAGCTCAAGAGGATTTGTGTAATTCCTTTCAATAACATCTATTTCTGTTGTTGTTTTTTTTTCCAAAGCCCTATCATCTTAAGGAATGTGTTGCACACGAGAGTAGTTAAAACTAACTTCATAGATGCAGTTACTAGTGTGGCTTGGTTGTGAAGATGGCTGTTATCAGACGGAGCAGTTTTCGTTAGCACTAATGTCTTATGTTAAAGACATCCCCCAAAAGTAACTATCTTTCAGAAAATGGTATTCACACAGAATGGAGTGTATTCAGTGGTAAATGTCTTTTCACATAAACAATTGTATTCAACTACAATAAAAGTTGGCGGCATGGTGTTACTTTATTCTTGAACAATATGCTGAAAATACGACATGAAGAAAGCAAAACATTACATACTTTTTCTTGGGTATGGCCTCATTAGGTAAGGATTTAGCTGAAAGGCCTCGTCCTCCACCATGTAGTACGGTAGTAGTTCCCCTTCTTCTCCAACAGCTGTTAGAGAGGGCAGTCCCTGCTCCCCAGAGATGATGAGCCGCTGGATCTTGCTGCGGCCAAAAATGCCCCCCCCCCTCGCTTTCACTTCTGTGATGGCAAACTTCAACGTAGAGGAACCTGGGATAAGAAGGTGATTTTTTTTAACATTAGCAGTACCCGACTAAAATCCAAGAGCTAGACCTCATAATAATAATTGTGCTGTGCGTATGTTTACTCAGCTGAAAGTTAGTCGGTCACAATGGGCATCCGGGCTGTAGATTATAAATTTAGCCAGCGCAATACAAATCGCTGACCTGTGTTCTTACACGAGCACCACACAGCAATGTTATATGGCCGCATGCCAGTACGATGCTAATATAGATCAAACCGGGCAGAGTTGGGGATTTAAACCAGGATTTCTGGGCTCCGCATTTTGAACTTTCATTTTATGCACTCGGAGCAGCAGGACATTAAGGGGGCGGTGCAACGATTTTCAGACATCGGCCAACGAACGGCGGAAATGAATGTGTCACGGATAGACACAGAACAGAAAACCACATTTTCTTGCGAGCGCTACTTTTTTATTTTAAAAAATGAAACAAATCGAAAGTTAAAGTGCCTCTCAATTCTCCGCGCCACCTTGCGAGTGACACTCTAGAGGATCATGTGGTTTCCCCTTGGCTTTTCTCTTTAGATACCTCAGCTGCTTCCTCTGCAACTGTCGACTTTTAGAGGATTAGCATCGTCGAAAGTTGCGGCGAGCGATCGACAGGAAAGACGGTTCGCCACGGGGCTGACAGCGAGTGTGGCAGCGGAGGGGGACAGGTTTTGTTCACTTTCACATATCCCCCAAAGACAATAGCGAGTTTTAGTAGACCGTATTTCCCCCTCCGCTAAAACCCTTCGCTACCCGGAACTCTACAGCCAAGGCCATCGGCTCGCTGGCGCAGTGGCGATTTCTTCGTAGCGGAGGGTTAGCGGAGGAGGAAACACGGTCTACTAAAACTCCCTATTGTCATCGCAGTTCTCATAAGCGCCACACGCAACTACAGATCAGCAAATAATTAGTATTTTCTTTGCGTTTACGCCACGGAATAGCAGATATTCGGGGCAAGTTGACACGTTTTTGTTACTTGAGCTTGGATGAACAATATAAAAGATGCAAGGTATCCATTCTTTGAACATTCAAGTTGTTGCACTACCCCTTTAACACACTCGGCGAGCATAACATGTTACGTTAGCAACGTGTCCCCTCAGTGCTCAGCGGCGTCCACGTGATTATCGTAACGCGCCTAAGCAGCGTCCTTCTTGGGAGCCGTCCGGCCTCCGTTTCCCGCGTCACAACTGCCGTCGTCATCTCATTCTCACCGTTTGTGAATATGTCTTGGAGTTTCGTTCACACGTGGAAAGACTGATGCCACAGTTATGACCACTTCGCCCAATGTAGCAGACACCAAAAATTGGTGGAGTGCGGTGAAGACGACACTTTCGCCTGGCGCACGCCCGCTCTACCGGTGGTCGCCCGTCGTTGCGTAGAAGATCACGTGACATCTCGTACCATGTTTTGGCAGCACAAGGCCACCGTTTCCCAACGGAGCCAAAGTTCCGGTTTCGATTTGTGCTCATGTATAAAATAATATTATATAATATATATCTCATTTTTCGCAAAGCAATTGACGTAGTGACGTTTTTGTGCTGTTTAATGTGAAATAACTCATTATCCCGAAATTTCTGGAATTCAGCGGAGTTTCCCTTTTAAAGGGACACTGACAGGGTATTTATGCTTGCCAAGGTTGTTATTTGTACATGACATATGGCGAGCCCAACAACCCAGAACATTATTTGCGGCTGAAAATTAGTTTTCTTTCTGCCCAAAAACCGCTGATCAAGAACTGGCCGATTCGAATCGCACCCACTCTCTTCTCCATGGTAATGCTCTGTTTTCTATGGTTTATGACACCCATTTTTTGTGGCTTCTAAAAAGCCGCAGTATAGTGATTGAAGAAAACGAAGTTGCACAGCTACGTGACTTCTGCCAAGTCTCTACTCCTCTATATTTCTTCTTCCTCCCCAGTCCAGTTTCGGTTTTGAGCAGTTGTGTCTCTTGACTTTATTAAAAATATATGGGACGCTGTAGCAAAATAATGATTGGGTAGTCTTCTAACACCATAATAAACTGCCTGGCAAAAAATAAAACAAAAATGTTGGGGGGTATCAATGTTCCTCTAAGAATTTACCGGCATGTTAAAGATTTTATTTGCAGTATAGAGCACCATGTGACAGCTAACGTGCACAATAATTTTTATATCCATCATTTTTGAGCAGGTAGGCCCTTTTACATGAGGTGTTTGAAGCACAACATAGTACAAAATATTGTCGAGGCAATGTGACCTTAAAAGTGTTTATGTACTTCTTTATGAGGCAAGAGAGCCATAACTACATAAAGAATGTTCATTCCAAAGTGGCCAACTTCATGAAAGCTGAAAACAACGATATGGAGTAATCATACAATGTCCTGGTCACACACTGGTATATCAGTTCCACTAAAAATGACGATCACCATAACTTTGCCCAATTTCAACCTGACATTCCACAGATTTACTTTCCCTGATAATTTGTCTTGAAGTAGGGGATTTGTTGCCTTTAGTTCTGTCCATTCATATCTTTTCCCTTGTACATTAACATAACGTTTAGTAATAAAAATCGAAACTTGCCTGTATATAGCATCATTAATTGCCGACAAAGACTTGCTGAATTACGTTTTGTAGTTCCGATGCAGGCTGCCAGGGAGGGAAGGGCACTGGATAGTAATGGGCTTCCCATCTGTGGCTCACAGACAGTTTGGAACATTCCACCTTTCCTCGAATTCAGCAGCGATCTGTTGAAAAAGAAAAAAGAAAGATTCCACATTACCTCTTATTTTCCTTGAAAGCTTCAGCCTGCTAGGATGCACATAATAATTTATCAGCGCGAGACGTGATAAATAGTCTATGTAGCTCATAAATTTTCCATCGGAAGAAAATATTTGAGTGTTGCAGCTTTCAATAATTATGATTATGCCACACAGCAATTGTGTTGTTTAATTGTTTAGACAAAGGCAAGTTAGTGAGCCGCATTGGGTATCTGCAGAGTCTACGCCGAGGATGAGAAATTTAGCCAGTACAGAACAACTGTTAGCCTGGGGCCCATGGGCATCCATGGAACATTTTTCAAGTTGGGCAAACCCTTTTTTCTGCGAGTAGGGGGCGAGTATGCAATTTGTTTTAGATGACAGAAACCCTGGAGTTACAAGCAATGTCGTTGTGGCGAAACGGGTGCTATAATGTTTTAGTAACATCAGAGTCCTGATATCGTATTATTCGGCTTTTATCAACGGAAATAAAAGTAACGTCAGGCTGTTGACTTCGACGGTGTTGGCTTCATGTACACGATGGCTTCAAGCTTCAATCGAGCTTGCTCACATACCGTAGAGCTTGTCGTTCCTATTCAATAATCCTATGCACAGAGCAAGTTGTCTTCTTTTTGTGGGGGAGCTGTGGTGACGTCAGAACGAAGCCGAGCTCTGATTGGCTTCAGCTGAATTTTGAAATTATAGTAGGTAGACCTCAATGTAGATGCCTCGAGGTCTACTTCCTTTTTTTTCAATCAGCCAATAAGGGCTTGGCGTTCTGACATCATCGCAACACCTATGCAAGAAGCAGATGAACTTGTTCTCCGCATAATTATGCCGTTACAAATAGGAACCATAAAGCTGCAGTCATCCTGCTCATACATCATGCAAAACATACGGTATTCGCTGCAGAGGCGATGACCGAATTATCTGCGGACACGCCTCAAGCACCTTACAAGCATGTTTGTTTCATACATGGAGGTAGGAAGCTTCGTGAGGCGACATGACGCTATAGAGGTACACGCCCCCAATAATGACCAAAACCAAGAGACGCGATTGTACGAAATGGAGGCCGACTTGTTGCCAACAGCTGATTTAATCCCCCTTCAAGGAGTCCCCAAAGAGTGACCAAAGCAGCTGTTTGCACCAAGTCAGCTCTTCGTTTCATCCAATAGCATCTCTAGGGGTGTTTTTTTGTCATTGTTGGGGTCACGTCCCTCCACAGCGTCATGTCACCTCAAGAAGCTTCCCACCTCCATGGTTTCACACATATGTATGGTTCGAATATGTCTGCAGAAGGTTTTTGTATGACCAATGTGACAGTACCATGTCATACAAGGAAGAAACACGCTTCAGGCAATGTCTCTACTGTCTTTTGCGTGCGGTATGAGCAGTTTGACCGTGGACTAATACCCCATTCACACAAGCGATGTAAAGGTACTTCTAGCATAGGTCTCTATCGTACACGGAGATGAAGTTAGTATTCACTTGGCGCAGCAAGGTCTGCCTTTCGCTGAAAGAGGACTAGAATAAACAGAGATCCCAGGGCTCCTTTTACGGCTACAGGGAGTAGCCTCGGACCCATGAATTTCAAATAAAAATGTAGCCTATATACTTCCGTTTTGTTTATTGCATTGTAATAAAAGGAATATTTACCAGGCAAAGATTATAAAGTAGACGTGAGCACAAACCCGATGGAAGACAGTAGCGACAAATTTATACTCGCAACAGCGGGCAGCAGCGGTGGCCCAAACGCAATGCCGGCTGTACATGCTTTTAGTGAATACGCTTCTCTTCGACTAGCGACGACGAGTCGTCGTTAGTCGAAGTGAAGCGTACTCACTAACATGATCGTTAATTCGTCTCTGGGAGGACAACATCGGCGAACTCCAGGCGACAAAGTAGGAACGCCGGAGTGTACGAGACGATCCGCCTTGGTTTCGAGAAGCTACTCTATTGAGAAGACCCGGAGGCAGAGGCAAAGAAGTAGCAAAGCAAACTCGGGGAAACACGGAGAGTTGTCGATCACGTTTTGCACCTTGTGTACCTCGACTGCGTAGCTCCTTTGGATTTGGATTAAGATAACACGGCGGGCAATTTGGCCACACCAACGAGACATTCTAAAGAAAATCTGATTTTTTACTTGCACCATGCAATAAAATTAATAAAACAATTTTGCTTCATTTTAAAACGACATATTCCACTTCTAATAAAGTAAAGAATGTGTCTCAAACCTGTGTTAGAGCAAAAATTATATATTGCTCTTTCGCCCCTCGGTTTAGCCGGGCTACCTTTGGTGCAATAAACATCAACCCTAAACCCTCCGTTTATTTGCCGTGTGATCCCGAACGCCTTCTGATACAGGCACCTTTAGCTAAGGGACCTGAGCTGCAGGTCCTTTAGGCAGCCCGTGTAAATGGGGTATAAGAGTATGCCAGAAAAATATCACATATCCTTCCGGAATTCCAAGGGGAAGGGGTAAAGGGGGAAAGGGGAGGGAGGCAGCTGCCCTCCCCTGCTTTTACCCACTTCCGGACGCTCATGCTGGGGTCTTTAACGTGCATAACACAGTAGTGATACACGACCGGACGCCGGTATGATGCTCATCCAATCTGATCGAAATGGGTAGGGGTGGTGATTGAGCACAGGATCCCTGTATTATACAGCACAAGGTTTCGCTCCACGTGCTCTGAGCTGCGGTGCACTCACACACACGGCCACTAATTCCTGTCACACCAGCGTTGTTCCCACCACAGAACAACGAAAATTACACTGCAATTGGGCAAAGTTAGACCAGGTGAACATTTTTCTAGAGCTTTGCATGATCCCTATTTATATTACCCGTGCACAAAGAAGAGAGCAAGTGAACAGTGGATATGAAAAAGTTACCTTTTTCCACTGTTCGGGCTGTTTTGGGCATGCCACATAGACAGGCCCAAGCACCTCCCAGAGGGCGCTGCATACCTCGGGTATTATCTCGCAGCATGTTGACCTTGCCGTCAAGAAGTTGTAGGAGACGCTTCTCAACGTCTCCCCAGCGGCAAGAAACCTTAATAAAAAGAAAAAAGAGCAGTAGTAAAAAAATAACATTTCTGCCAAGTATACATTGGGCAGAATTTAATTAATACATTCATATTGAAAGCAGAAGTACACTGAAGATCATCACAAATTAGAATATTGTCTGACTGCTGGGAATGTGTCGTCACAGAGGCAAAAGAATGCGTCTATAAACAGGCGCAGACTAAACCATAATAGCAACATGGAGCAGTTACCATTTCTTTTGTTGCTTTTTTTATTTCCAAATTTTCGCGTTAACGATGTGTACTCTCCTGCATCTGTGTTATTAGGTGTCCCATCATCAACGGGATAGAGAGAACTCACGACGGCTAGTAATGACACGCACTTCGGTACAAGCCAGTAATTATGAAAGTACAGCCTCCAGACTTTTTAACAATATCGCGCGAACGCCGACCGGCCGGTAGATCAGCACCTTATCGCGGCATTAAACAGCAGGTCTGCGAGACGCACACAAACGCCTAGCCTCGCTGACTTCCTGTTTCATCTTGATCTACCGGCCGGCCGGCGTTCGCGCGACATCGTTAAAAAATTTGGAGGCTGTACATGCGTCTGCATTCTCTGCATGACTACAAATTTTTCCTTATATCCCGCATTCAATCTTATGCTCCTACTTCGCTGGCAATTACCTGATGGCGAGGGCGAGGCGCACGTCTGGAGGAATGGCCTTGCAGAAGTTTGTGTCCTCTTTCCTGATTCTGTCGCCGATCAAGCCGAGGATTGTATCGAAGGCGCTGGGAGGCATCCTCAGGAAGCTGGTAAAATAACGTCATATGCATGATCGATCTGGGATTTTGTCTTTTCGCGAGTAGGCAATGCAAGTGCGGACGGATTACTTGCGCGCGGTAATACTCAAGGTCCCGCTCGCGAAGAAGGGGAACGAGGTTCGCCCCCTGTCCATTCTCATCACGGTCACGGAAGCAAGGACGGACCCACCATCTACGAGAACGCCGCCGCTCGCTTCTTTCAGCGGACGCCAAAACTAGCGTCACCAAAGCAACTGCAACAGCTTCTTCGTCACTGCCGTCGCTCGTGGAGTCGTCCATGTTTCTTTCCAAGCCGAGAGGATTCGGCTTGTGTTTGGATTGTAGAGCGGAGTGGATTTTAGATGGTAAAACATGGTTGCCAAACGAAAGTCCCGAAAGATGGCGAAGCAATCGGTAACCGCCGAGAAACCGCCGATCGCGTTCTGGTGTATGTGAACGGAGCCGTTCACCAACCGCATCCGCAACCGCTTCGCGAACGCGGATCCGCTTCCAGTGTGAATGCGCCGTAAGGCACACAGAATTGCTTCGAAATAACGGACACCGTTTCTCTAGCCTGCACCAAAAGGGGAACTGGTATAGTTGAGTCCGCATGGATCCGGTGCTGCCTTGCCTACTGAAGAGACCGTCGCGTGGGGCCGTGGTCAATGCTTCTGTAGATGACGATGGTACTGCGGAAGGCCAAAGTGAAGCCACAGTTTCTCGAAAAGTGCTTGAGCGTTCTTCTGCCGACCAGAATTAGTTCCCGTTGCCGATAAAAACCTCCGGCAAAAACGTCTTGCAGTGATCTGGGCTCTCCTCGGTCGCTTGTCCACACTTCCTCGAGCCATGATCGATAGGGTTGGCGAAAAACGCAAGAATCTGCACCAGAAAGAGGAACGGCTTTAACTCAGTTCGCATAGTTCCGGTGCGTTTTTTTTTTTTAATGAAGCATTTCCTTCTTCTTTGCCTCCTTTTTTGTTTCAATCCTTTCTTGTCCGCCCTTCACTGTTTTCCCCATTCGAACTCAGTCGTTCGAGCGAGGCGTTCGGGCGTGCAGGGTGGGTAGTTTGGGAGTACGGTGCGTGCTATTAAAGAGTTTTAGTAGATCGTTTAAATGACACCGGGTATCGTTATCGCGCGTATCAGAGGTTTCGAAGCGATCTATTGAAACACCCTACTGTTGCGATGTCAGTGTCAACGTGCGTGCTGGCTGATTAACCTCACATTTGGGTATTGCACTTTGGTACTGTTTCCGAGTGCCTGTATAACCATGTAATCTTTCCGAAATGATGTTTGCGATAAAAGTAAATGATAAAACGAACACGAAGGTGTTTCAACTGAATGAAGAAAACCTACCAATAGAGCAAACAGTTAAATATCTTGCCTCATGCTATCCGCGGACTGCACTTGAAATGCACATATTGACGAAGTTGTTAGGAGGGCGGCAAAAGCGCTTGGATTTTTAAACCGAAATTTAAAGAAACCAACCAAAGCTACCAAAGAGCTCGCCTATTACTCCGACATTCGCCAAGTTTTTGATTACGATTGCTCCGACTGGGATTCTTCTCAGAAAATTGTTGCACTAAGAATAATTCTGTCTTGCTGCGAATTCATCATGGTGCGGCTTGACCGATTTTCGAGTGTGACCAACATTATTAGAGAAGTGGGATGGTCTACGTTGGCGTTAAAACGAAAAAATTGGAGCTTGAAATTTTATTCAACATATATCACAATTTAAGTGGCATTAATAGGTGATCTTACTTATTACCTTCAAACTAAATCTTCCAAAGAAAACACCACATTCATCAGATAAGAGAACACCGCACTAAAACTAAATTAGGCAAAAACTTTTTTTTAACATTTAAAGAGTGGAATGTCTTTTCAGCGAGATCATGTGCTGCAAATTCCCAAATGACTTTTTTTTTTCAAGTTTATTCGCCCCTGTTTTAATGCCTGATGCCGATGCAGGACCATGATGATTAAGGAATAAATATAGAATTAGAAAACAAAATTAAGCATATATTGGTTTTGCTATGCTCGATTCTACATTACGGTTCTAATTACCACTTTTTTTTTACTTTTTTATGTCGATGACGTTGTGTTGAGCACGATGTCATCTGTATTTTGGACTTTCTTTTAAGAACCGGTTTAAACAGGTTCGCGGATGGTGGAACCGGCAACCGAACCGTTATTACGAATGCGTCACTGAACCGGAACCGAACCGAAACAAAATACAGGGTTACCAAACCCGAACCCGAACCGAACCGGAGTAATTATCGATTCGACTTCCTGCTTAAGACAGTGGCAAGTGCCATGATGTGCTTAAAAAGCATGGTGGTAGCTTAGAGCCACCGCATCCATTGCCCAAGCGCGAAAATGATCTTCGAGTGGGTTGGTAAAGATGATTTGAGAAATGCGCATTGAGTGTGGCATCATTAAATGTCGGTTGCTAGTTGAAAGAACTGTACTGTGTGTCTTCATCCCTGCATGTTTTATTCTTTCGTGTCTTTCAAAGATGAAGCATGTCACGACACGTGATTTCTCGCTTTGTTTTTGAGTTGACGATGAAAGCTAAGAAGGAGAAAGTTGAAAAATCATTTCAGGTCCCTTTAAGATAAAGTGAAGTATGAAAAACCGTACCTTTAACGAGAAAGGCTTAACGTTATTAATTATACGGACTGTCCCGGATAACTTGCACCAAACTTAGAGAAGAAAACGGGGAGCTCCGCGGGAGCAAAACTGTGTTAGCGAGCGTTTTACGAAAGAGCACAAATTATTTTTAGTACACCTAGTTATTTAATTAATTAAGACTCATTATCCTCCTTTTTACTTACTCGTTAAGGAACCGAGGTGTGATTTGCAAGGCTGTAGAAGCACCCAATTAAGGTGTTTGATACATATGATACGCTTTGCACGTCTCTTTTAATTAGCCCCCAAAAAGCCCGCGAAATATAAAAAAAAGATTTCTTTACGACGCAATCGAATGTCGCACTTGCAGTGGCGTGAAATTTTTAGTTTTTTAGAAACTAAAATTGTGATGATAATGCAATTAATGCAAAGGTTCAAGCGAGCTGGACAAGGATTACAAATCATCATAACCTTAAAAATGCAAACCGTTTATCGTTGTTGGTGTTAGTCTGGTGGCAGCGGATAAAACCCGCTTGATCTGCTGACGTCTAGTTCCTGGTTAGCTCAGTTGGTAGCGCGCTCCACTGGAAATGGAGAGGTCCCTGGTTCGATGCCAGGACCAGGCGGATTTTTTTGTTCGCGCACCAGTCATCCAGATGTGCTGGGAGATTTGTGTTTGCCCTCTCTCCCCTTGTTCCCCTTCCCATGAATTATTTTTGTCATTCGTAAAACTATTAGGCAGTTTTTGTTCTACTATCGAAGAGTTACTCTATAAAAAGTAGTCAATTAAACTCTACTTTAATTTTACAATAATTTGTTTCTTCCGTAAAAGTTCTTAAAGATTGGACGGATTTATCAATAAATCTGTCATGTTTAAAAATACATCTAGTGACTAAGAAGCATTTATAGCTACTGCGATTTTAATCAAAGTATTTTAATTTAAATTTAAAACAATCTTTTTTTTTAAATAAGAAGAAATATCTTAGTTTCCTGATTTAAAAAACAAAACAAAATATGAATGTTGTCTACCCTGCTTCTTAGTATGCTGGCCAGCCGACTATAAAATATCTTAAAACTCCTACATGAGCTACGCCTCAAAGTAACGGTACTTCAGCCATATTTCTGCCCAAAATTCACTGTTGAGCACCAACGGTTTACATGTGACGCGTTTCAATTTCGGTAACGTACCGTATTTCCCGGACTATAGTTCGCGGACTATACTTGATTAGAAGTTGAGATGTCAGGCTTTGCGGACTATCTACAAATGCGGACCATACAAGGTTTTTTTTTTTAATCGTTCATTATGACGAGACGTGATGGATTTTATGAATGAAAGAGTATGTTAATGATGATTTCTGTATACTACGAGCTTCACTGTGAGCTAAGAAAGCATACATTTTTCAAGGTGTGCCGTGTAGGAGAGGGTTTTTGTTTAGACTAAGCACTAGGTGAGGACTATGCTCGGGGTGCGGAATATGAACCGGTTGCGGATTATCTAAGGAAACACCTGTATTGTTGTACCCAAATTTGCCCGTGAGCCTTAAACACCGGGTGCGGTAGTAACATACTCGTTACATTTAAAAGCAGTAACGCATAAGTTACCTAACCTACTTCTTTCGTGTAATGGCACGTTGTTACGGGTTACATCTAATTCCCAAGACTTAAACAAAAATACGAGTATGGATTTTTGCATTCATCCCACATATCTTCGAAAGGAACTCCTCCCCAAACAGACACACACACACACACACACACTACATAAAAAGATAAAGTGATTATGTCGAGTTTTTGCTTGGACATAATGCTTCTTGAAATATGGCACTTATGCTTACACCTAAGTTCAAAACAGAACAAAAAAACGTTTTAATTCCTATGCACAAAGTAACGCAAAAGTAACGTGCATTACTTTTTATCGGTAACGGCTTCGGTAACGCGTTCCTTTTATTCTCAGATAATGTAGGTCGTTAACGCGTTCCTGATATTTGCAAGTAACAAATATAATGCCTTTCGTCGTTTTTTTTATTTATTTTGATTAGGTGACGCCTACAACAGTGCCAAAATCATTGCTACCTATTTTCTGATGCTTTTCGTAAAATGGCAGGAAATGGTTTTCCGTCCTCCAGAAATGTTAATACCTTCCGCAACAATGCAAAACGATATCGCCAGAGCTTCATCACGTTCCGTCTAGAGCTCAAAAAGCCGCATTTGCTAAACATAACGATCCCCAGTTTTCGCTCGCTTTCTACTTAGCACCAAAATGGTTGCGTCCACAAGAAAATCGCTAAAGGGGTTGCCGAACTTTTTTCCGTTAAAATGGAGCCGATAATTCTAAGCGTGGCTTATTTGTAGACCCTAAAACACCATTTGTTTTTGTTATAGCAATGTGTCTTGTCTCCTCTCTCCTCCTTCCCAGCACAAAGTAGTCAACCAGGGTTCCTAATCTACACGGCGCGCAACCAGGCGGTACTAGGCGGGACCGGAGACATCGCCGCCTGCTACGATTGGTCAGTGGCAGTCCTGTACACCTTAGTCGAAACGGGTTATCGATTACAATTATAATTGATCTCGTTTAAATGGTATACAATGAGATTACTCAGATATACTTGAGACGAAAAGAAGTTGACCGTTACCTGAGAAAGTAACCGTCACTTCTTCGATTACTCTACATTTTTAAAACGACAAAGTTTCCTGCCGGTTTGAATACGGGTCGTTCCCATTGTTCGTTAAGGGATTAGAATCTCAGAATTAAGAATTACTTGTCTTCTTTAATCAACGAAACTGGGTAAACCAGCCTTCGGTCGGAGACATGGATCGAGTGATTTTCGGCAGGGAACTTATACAAAGGGCCCCATTAGAAAAGGATGGAAAAATTAGTAGCGGTTACAAGTAATTATAGTACTTCCGAGAGCAATCAAATATATCCTTTGTCCCGCTGTGTATGCTAGGACCCCATAACTGATATTCAGAAAAGAAAAAGTATCTGTTTTTTCTTTTGTGAAATAATCTTCCTATCTTTTAGGTGCCGACCACATCTGGTTCATTAATTAACGATGAACGGCGTTGAACCGTAGAGGAGAATTTATTTAATTAATTCCCGTGGATTACTGTAGGATCAACCGAAGTCTTCGTTAATCGCATTAAAAGTTTAAGGAAAAATTAGCCTATGTTTGTGGACGCATCCAATGAAGCTTTCATCGTGCACGATTACCTTATGAAACTTTCAAAATGGAAACCGACACTGTGGGGGCTGAAGACCCTGATGCCCTCTTCTGCGTTTTTATTTTCTAATAACGCACTTTCATTGGCTTCGGAGCAATTAGAAGATGATTCAGTTGTCCGTGACTATAAGGCTGCCACAAAGGTAGTGCCTCTCGAATTTTTCCAGGGTGAGAGGGGCCCCGCGTGGTCTCCAAGGGGAGCAGAGAGATATCAAACTGATCACTGCGACGGGGCTGTGTGGTTCATGGTTGCCATGCAATGAACGTCGGACCCGCTGTGATGTAGAGGGGCGTTCATAAAGTTCGTATTATCGGCGAAAAAGTTTACAAAAACGGAACAAAACAGGCATCGACATGAGCGCGCGTCCCTCTAGTTTCCGCACAATAAAAACATTGCATGCTATAGTAGCTGGGAACGCCGCTAGAGAGTCGAAACAAAAACGGCACCGCCCGTCGGTGCCAAGCACATGCAGTGATCCGTTTTTTT
The DNA here is from genome assembly GCA_037355805.1 of Ixodes ricinus. Classification (NCBI taxonomy): domain Eukaryota; kingdom Metazoa; phylum Arthropoda; class Arachnida; order Ixodida; family Ixodidae; genus Ixodes; species Ixodes ricinus. The sequence continues at coordinate 22,512 of JAZHYW010044926.1, read as the reverse complement.
GTTTTGTTTTTACGTAGTAGCGTTAAGGAGCTTGTGTCCCAGCAAAGCCGGTGTCGGCGCCGGTGGTGTTCTGACCGCAAAATTCAGGATTGGTCGATTGGATCATGACGTCAAAGCTACATGACCTCACGCGAAAATTTTCAACAACCCACAATGCTCATGCGAAACGTGACGTCACGCGTTGAATGAAAGAGATTAGAAAATGACATGCAATGCGAATGAAAGGTCGTTGCATGTCTCAAAGGATTTCACTTTACAAAGTAATTATTTTCCTTACAAAAATTGGAAAATTTTAGGCGTAGTCGGGATTCATATCCACGAACCTTCAGTTGTGAGCCAGACACGCTAACGACAGGGCCACGCAGACGCTTTCTTTTAAAATTTATTGCCAGGCCATGCAGACACGCTCGCACTACTTGGAAAGCGACGAAGGTCCATATGATTAGCTTTCGCGTTCCACTCTTGAAGGCGAACCTTAAACGTCCTCCTGTAGTTTTTTGTTGTTGTTGTTGTTTTTTACCGCAAAAATAAACTATGCATCGAAGGACACTAAGCCTCCAGCCAAATGTAGTGCTAGCGGTCTGGACCATATTCCAACTTTTTTTGTTAGCAAACTTTATCTTTAGAGCCCTCCGCGGATAACAGTTTATTCAACCGCGTCCGATTCCCATCCGCAATGTTCTTAAATAATTGTATCTAAACCCGATCCGCATCCGCAGACTTGACATCTGCATCCGAACCGCATCTACAAAATTCGAAACCGCATGCGACCCTAAATCCGCGCATTAATTTTACGTCATGAAATCAAGCATGAATAAACATTTAGCCAAAAAAAAGCCTCTGAATTGTACTTTATAAGCCGTTTGTTTACCTATACAAAGAACTCTTTGCGTCGGAATCTGGTGAAAGTCAATATATCGTATTTTGTTTTATCGTATTTATATAATAAGTGATCAGCCTTCCAGTGACACTTCGCATTGCTGGAATTATAATTGCAATTATAATATCGTCTTGAGACTACGTGACAGAAACTCTGTCCAGAAGCTGCGCGCAAAAATAAAATTTTACATATACATATTTGTTTGTGCTTTGTAAATACCACTTCAACCAGTCGCGTATCTTACAAAAGTAATTACATTGTTACATTTCATATAAGCCAAACAATAAAAATGTGGGAGAGGAAGGCAATCACGCATCGCAGCGAAGTAGCCTATTTGTGGTTTAAGCGTGAGTGCACCACTGGAAAAATAACAATATTCAATAATAGCAACACCTCCTATCGGTGTAGGTTTTAAACACGAGCCCTCAACTGCAAGCTCGGAACCATATACTACTTAAAAACAACTCAGTGCCAACACTCGAAAAAAAAACGCACGCACACGCAACGTTTTATTTGTTGAGGTTGCTGTGTAGAAGAAACAGAATAACGTCAACATGGACGGATTCAGACTGGTTCGCCTCTCTTAAATTAATACCAGCTAACGTGAAACCTCTCTCCGTTGATGCAATTGACGCTGTGATGGCATGCACGAACTGCGCTACTAGAATGAGATGCGGAAGCTCGGGCTGGCGGAAGTTCCACCACTCCAGAGGATCGAATTCAGTCTCCTTAATCTGCATGGAGGCGAAGAAGACACTTTCATGCTTCTGCTTTCTTATGGCTGGAACGTTTTGGGTTTTCTTTGCCCAAAAAAGTTTTCCGTTCTGTCCCGGCAAAACAAGAACAGGCTTTCCCGGGACGACTGATGCTCTTCCGTTCTTTACTTTTTCTGTGGACAGCACTTTTTGGCGAGATAGAGCAGTTCTTAAGCGATCTTTGATAATAATCAGGATCTTTCTTGACTTAAAGAACAATTTTCTCCCCGAATGGCACCTATAGCGAAGAGAGTTTGCTTCCGCAATACATCCGACGATGCACCCTCCCCCCCCCCCCCCTTCATAGCATCGCTCAATTATTCGCTTTACACTGTGTGGTCGCACACGTTTATGGGCCGCCTAGGCAAAAATGTAGATCCGTACCCGAGAATATTCGCATCCGATTCGCATCCGATGCGCATCCGCCGCCCCTGGCATCCGTATCCGATCTGCAATCCGCCAAACCGGATTCATATTTAGAAGCATCCGCCAGTTTACTGCAAATATCCGCGGATGATCTGCGGATCATCCGCGGTTATGCAGGGCTCTTCGTTATCTTGTTCAAAGGTTCTAAGTAATTTTCTGAGATTTTCGATGGGAAAATGGAACCCATTCACGATAGTGAACGCCATTCATCGCCATGTATTCGTGGACCTTGTCGGCCACCATTGTGTCATTGAAAATTTCCGAAAATTGTGTATAACTTTTAAATAATATGACGTTGAGTTCAGAAAGTTTGGCGACTGGTTCAGACCCCTAGCGCTATACATTCGGGCGGACACGAAGCAGCCATCGGCGAAACGTTGTTTGTTTTCTCGGTAAAAGAAAACACGCACACACACTTATATTCTTTCGTGTGTTTTGTTGTTGTTGTTTTTTTGTTTCTTTTTGTGTGCGTGCGTGATGAGAGGAGGGGGCGAGGGACACCCTGTATTTGTCCACACAGTTAATAACAATGCTGCGCGGAAATCAAAACTAGGAGAATCACAAATCGGATTTCTGTGGTCCGCTGAATTAATCCTGCGCGTGTCCCTTTGATGAGGGCGCATCCACGGACAAGGTTACCGGAGACCGCCAAGCTCGCTGTGGGGAGCTGTCCAGTTGGCTAACAGCGCGCTGCTACTAATCCCAACATTGGCCTGTTCTAAAACTGAACGGAATCAAACGATCCTATATACAAACAAACGAGCTTACACATGGTACATGATCACAGCGGTAATCCTCGAAGATTAGCGTTGCAGAGGTAGCTCTGCAAGCGCGCTTACAGGAAAGGGGGGGGGGTCTTTGTTTGGGCTATTGTGCGTGTATAGCGTCTGGTTCACCTAACAAACAAGGCATACCGGTGTTGTTACAAGGTTCGTTCGATCGAGGATGCTTCGCTTCCAGTCATCGAAGATTGGGGGGGGGGGTATTTTTTGAGGCTATTGTGCGAGTATAGCATCTCGTTCGCCTAACAAACAAGGCTTACCGGCGTTGTTACAAGTTTCGTTCGATCGAGCGCGCTTTGCTTGCAGTCATCGAAGATAATTAGTTCTCGCTACGGGGACAGTTTTTCTTAGGTTGTTTCAGCTCGCTGTCGGATTGCACGGGGATATACTGGTTGTCCCATTCAAGATAAATGACCCGTTCAGTGGTTCAACAAAATGTTCCTTCTAACGGGTAATTTGTGAAAATTCAGAGAACGCTTGTTTTTTTAAAGCATGAAATGTTTTTTTTTTTCTTTAACGCTACTTTAATCCAAAAATTGCGCCCTTCTGTCCGTCCATCCGTGCATTTCCCGCTAAATTTAGCGGGGAAATTGATTACACGAGACCTATACAGGAATGTAGTTTATCAGCTGAATTTAGCGGGAAAACTGATGTCACGTGACCTGATGCTATGGGGCATATAGACCAATTCAGTTTCTCCGCTAAATTTAGCGGACAAATGGTCGTCACGTGACGTATGCACTAATTCAGTTTCCCCGCTAAATTTGGCGGGAAAGTATCGTCACAAAACCTATACACCTTTGGGAAGTTGGCGGTACGTGACCTACACATCAGCTCAGTTTCCCGCTAAATTTAGAGGATAAAGTCCCATCTTGTGACCGAAACATCAAGTCAGTCTTTCCGTTAAATTTAGCGGGAAATTGAAATCACGTGACCTTTACACGAATTTAGTTACCCGCTATATTTAGCGGAAAAATTAACGTCTTGTGACCTAAACGTCAATGTAGTTTCCCCGCTAAATTAAGTGGGGGAAATCAGCGTCCCGTGACCCTACGTCAAGTGACCAAAAAACCATTCAGTTTGACCGCTAAATTTAGCGAGAAACTATAAATCACGTGACACACCGATTCCCTCACCATAAATCACGTGACACACCAATTCCCTCACCTTGCCTTATAGGACTTCTAAAAACAAAAAATCGCTGCCAATATTCTTTGTCTTTTTACAAATTAATGTTTGCGAGAGTTGTCAGACAAAATTTGCCTAGCTATAGCATATACTAGAAACTGTGTACAAAGTTCGTTGAGAGTTTTACCAGGACTTTTGTTCAAAAGAAATCGCTATACATGTGAAGCATGATGAAACTTGAGGGGGACGTTAACGTAATCTCTTTTTGATATCACGCGCCCGGAATGACGTGGATTCGCTGCAGTTCCAGCTGGCAAGGCAGCGAGCATTATGTATGTAGCAATGGCGCAGCAGCTCAAACTTCTGGTGAAGAAAAAGTCAAGCCAGCTGAAATTTTTACAAGACTGCAATCACGAACGCGGAAAACATAGCATATTACGAAGAGGAGTGTATGAATGCTCTTAGCAGTTTAACGAAGGACAAGATGCGGTAAGAAATGAACCGCGCATACACGTCTTTACGACTCCAGAAAGACATGCAGCCCAGTTCTTTCTTTACGCCAGAAGAACCCGGAAGCTGCCGAAATGATGGCAGAGGTGCCTGGACGTGCACGTGGAATGCTTTGAAAAACTGACACCATACCGCGTTTGTCGGATTTCTCATTTTCTCTGAGGGGATAAAATCTCAGGTGAGCCTTAAACTATTTACCCGTGAAGAAACGTACTTCCCAGAGTATCGCAGTTTTGTTTTCCGCTTGCCAGCTAAGTGCTTTTCACACGATGTTCTGGCAGCGAGCGTCAAGAACTCGAAGCTGTTTGTTAATTGCGATAGCATTTATACCATGACATTGTGTGCGTATGTCTGTAAGCGGCTCGATAGACAACCCGCTCATTTGTTGAAACCTAGGGGAAGAGGAGAAGGCATGTTGCGAGGTAACTGGGGCCGTAATTGGTGAAACGTGCTTCATCAAGCCATGCGCCGTCAGCGCAAACCAGCTGCGCGCATAGAGAGCGCACAACACCTGGGTGTAGGAGGGGTGCGGACCAGTGGCTCAGTCCTCCCAATTGTTACGAAAAAACGACCGCCGCATCCCAAAGGAAGAATAGACAACTCATAAAAAATAAACGCATGAAACTCTGCGTGCGTTGTATTGCGGTACCTCTTTGGCCGTAGAGAGGAGCGGAAAGGTTTCGGTTTCGATCGCCCCGTTTACGAAGTAGTACACATCCCAGCACTGCATGAAAATAAAGTCTGCGCTCGCTTGGATTGCATCCATGCGTCTTAGCGAGAGCCACCGTTGAAACACGCGCCTCCGGCAGCCACAACGACCTAACTAGGCTAAACGAGAAGGATGAGTATGGCCGGCCGCGTCACGTACTTTTCTGACGGTCTGCCTACCAGTCCAGAGTGAGACATGGCCATCCCGGCAAACGGATAATTTAAAAGGCCAGTTGAGGCGATGGAGCCGGGTGACCGGACCAGTATACTTCTTCTTCCATGTGTGTCTTCGTTGCGTTGTTTTCGTGCACACAGACTCTGGCAACGTCGGGAGCCCCCAAAAAAACGTGCCCCAGCATTTTATTCGTACTGCTAAGCATCACCTACATTTTAATCTAAATCTAAGCAAAGTCACATGATTCAAAATGGAAGCATTATATTTTACTTTAACGGGATGTCGTGAAGTGAGGCCGGCAAAATCGAAACCGAAGCTGTGGGCCATGGGTTTCCAAGACGCTTTGCACGGCACTACACGCCGCTTGGATCGTTTCGATTTTCCAAGAGGTAAGGTTCCTATATAGCGAGAGGTCTATTGGCGCGAAAATGGTGGCCCGCAGAGGCAGACTGAAAGCGCTGAGCTCGATGGACGTATGAAGAACGCGCTGAAATTGTCCAGGCAGTGTGCCAACATGGGTCTCAACACTACAATACCTTAGCAGCCATTCAGACATCTGACCCCAACGCGAGTTGTTTCATGAGAAAACACACAAATAGAGAGAGCGGTTTCGTGGTTACTTGTGTGCTTGTCATTAGTACTCCTCCATTCATCGGTCGATGTCAGCTTGCTCACGGCAACAGAACAACTTGAGATTTGCTAACAAGCGCTAGTTGTCCATGGCTTTCCGCGTGAAATAACAGATCCCCAGTTTCGACCCGTGTCCGACCTCATTTCGGCGCGGCGCCTGATTAGTAGCGGAGGATCAGCTTTTTAATGCGAAAGCATTAACTGTCTCATGGAGCGAGCGGACGTCATCAGTCTGAAGCGCGAAAACGCCAGATAGTTTCCTTCGGTTCCACTGGCTGGCGCGCATCGATGGAGCTCCCATTGGCCGCTGCGCTGGTCAGTTTCCACGACCGCTCACCCCGTGCCACTGCGTGCGTGTTCATCAGCGCGGAGCGTCCAAAATCACCGGGGAGCACGCGCGCCGACCGGCGACGAAAAGTATGCAGCAGACGAAAAAGGGAGCAGAAGAATGACGTACATGCTTTCGCATTCACAACTCATAAGAAGTGGTTAGGTGTACCTCGATATTTGTTTTGTTTGTTTGTTAGCCGACAACGTGCTACGGTGCGGGGACGTCTGTGGCGTTTTGCAAGGGCCTTGCTAAAGCATTCCCTAAAGGTCCAGCAATAGATATTCCCTTATTTATTTTTTTAACTTTTTTATTAAGGTAAGTTTGTTCTTTGAAAAATGATGTGATGCTTCCACCACCTTCGGGCACTTCTGTGGTAGATCGTAGCGGGATGCGTTACCAACCCGATTTATGAGGTCACTAAAGAGCTTTAATAATGCGTATAGAAGCAGACGCAAGCACTCGTGCGTTTGCGTGAACATTGCGTGTTCCACGCCTCGCACGCGTCGTCTCCATGCCCCAATTTAAGACGCCGCTTGGGGCTCCTCGCACGCTCAGTGTGAATCACGCAACGCTAACGCAAACGCACAGTTCTTGCGTTTTATCTTATCCGCCGTACTAAAACTCGCTACCTTAAATGCTTCCCCCGGATTCGTGGGCACGTCTTAAAACTCTCTAAAAAAACTAAAAAAACAGGACGCCGGAAGATAAGTTATTTGATAACTTACCTTCCGGTAAGTTATCAAATATTCCGGTAAGTTAGTAAACGACTTAAATTTCGCGGGCTCAAATTTTCGCGAATCGGGCCAAAGCTAAAAATTTGAAATTATTCGCGGGTTCTAATTTTCGCGAATCGAGTGTAGCTTCCGTAGCGTTCACATATTTCCCGAATTGTTCGCGGGACGTATTTTTCGCGAATTGTGGGCGATGCGCGAAATTCGCGAGTTATTCCTCGTTTTCGTCCTCGTTGAAATTGGTGTATTCCACCATGATACAGTATCTAGTTTCTCTGGCGACAACATGTGTGTATAATGAAGAAAGGAAGACTGTAAATGGAATTGTCGATTTCAGAATATCTACAGTGCTCTTTTCAGCTTTCGAAAGTAGTCAGGCGGTATAGTTTACTACACTTACGCATTTCCTTCGTTTGGTGCGTCATGCAGCCTTCTGCACGAGTGGTTCATGCTTGAAGCTGGAAGCAACGTTGGTTGGGTTGTTTCTTGTTGTCTTCTCTATTTGAAGCAAACACGGAGAACACTAGAGACTGTGCTAGCCAGTGACATATGGCTACCACCGGAGGCTGAGGGTGTCGACGAGTAAGGTAGCACGCGAGAATACAATCATTTGTTTCGAATTGCGATGCTGTCTGGGTTGCTTCTCACATGGTTGCATGGTGGGAAAGAATATTTATTTCTTTGAAAAGAAAGAAGAACTATAGGTTTATTTGATTTAAATTGAATTCATTTTATTTATATCGCTTTAGCTGAAATATATTTACTCCTCATTACTACGTGCATTTTTAATGGCACATTGATCGATTATTCTATTCGATAACTGATAACAATTGCGGAATAAATAATCACTGTAAATTGAAAATACAGTTCAATTAGCAACTTTTTATTGGTGTAAACTCAGCCGTACTCAAACCAAAAACAGCTTGTTCTTTTTGGTGAGGTTTTTTTCGCTCGCTCTGATTTGGTTGCAATAAGACATTATTTTTCTAGTTCTCTTTTATATATTTCACCTTCTGATTTGCTTGCAGTGCGGAGCGCTTGTTCGTCTGCTTCTCGCACACGGGTTGCGAGGATGTCAGGATGCCGAGCTCTTATTGGCTGATTGAAAACCAAATAGTGGGTAGACTTCAAGGCATCTAGCATTCAGGTCTACCCACTGTCCTTCCAATGAAAGCCAATCAGAACTCGGCATAGTTTTGACGTCACCTCAACCCCTGCGCATAAATCAGACCATTTGCTCAGATGGGCAATGGTTTTTGCTCGAGCGCAACTTTATATGAAACTTGCTTTCTTTATGATTATATTCATTTATTTCAGAATAGAACGAACGCATATAGACGCGTAAAATTATAAATAGCCGGTGAATAAAAACTATTCCCGAGATTATTTTTGCGGGAAATGTTTAAATTAAATCACCATATTAAAACTGGTTTGATTTAAATCAAGATTTAGGTCATGAAATCAATCATCTTGATTTTCATTTTATACCCTGCATGGTGGCAGCAAATATAGCTGAAGTTTTTAACAGCGTAAGAGAGCAGCAATGAAACGCTGGAGAATAGGCCTGGAGACGTTGGGGACGTGCGAAAAGACCGCGACGAACGCCGAAGAGATCAAACAGCAACCGCCATGGCCAGCCTGCTTCCACCGCCGAAACGGCTAGATACTGCAAGCGAATCCTGGACTTCATGGGAGAAGTGGATCATGGAGTTCGACCTGCTGGCAGCGGCAAAGCACCTGAAAAACCCGCCGTGCGACATACAGGGGGCAACACTTCTCCTCTGCATCGGGGAAGACGGTAGGCGAATTTCTAGCACCTTCACGTTCGAGAGCGAAATGGACAAAGAGAAGATTGAAAACTTTATAAAAAATGTTCGCGACCAGCCACCTACAAACCTCACATATAATATAATAATTTCCGAGGAAAAAAAGATAAAAAAAGAAGGCGACAAGTTTGATTAGTGGTTGACGGGGCTGAGGGTACGCGTGCGTAACTGTTAATATGGCGACGTCAAGGAACGCACGCTTAGAAGCCGGAAACACGAGGACTATAAGAGAGACATTTGCAGCAGAAGCTGGTCAACGGTAACCTTATCTTCATGGACGTTGTGCCACAGAATCTTTTATTCTAGAAAGGCTGTTAATTCCACGACGGAGCCCTTGAGCGGGCGGCCACCGGAAAAAGAAGAGGAGCAGAGCCGAACGTTTATTCCTAGGGTAGCGCACAGCCACTTCTGGAGTAGCTCGCGGGCCAACGAAAATAATACGCTCGATGGCGTCTCCCGCGAAACAACAAACCACAACCATGTCCCCCAAGGAGTTTGCGCGCTTCGGGATCTCGGAGGCCATGCCGCAACGAAAAGAAAAGGAAGGAGGCTACCGGCGCGTGAAGAAATGGGAGAGGAGAGCAACAGAGAATGGTCGATGCAAAATGTCCTCTTGGCTGGAAAGAGCAGCAAAAAGGAGCGCGTTTGCGTTTCCTGATTTTAGCACTGGAGCATTGTTTGGCGTTGCCCGAGAGACTAAAGCCCTGTCATGTTTTAAAAGTAGCACAAGGTGCGTCAATGCACGAGGCACGTGCAAGTACAACCCTTGGGAAGATCATGGCGGCGCAGCGCAGCGCTCAGCTATATTTCAGAGGACATGATCTTCCCAGAAGTGGCGCGAGGCACGTGTCTCGAGAATTCCCACAACAATGAATAGTGCGACTTTTCCCAGGATAGAGGGGCTTTAAGAGAGAGTAGAGTTCCTGTATAGGCTCTCTACAGGAGCCAGGGTTGTGCCTTCATCCCCGTAGCGCCGTGTTTCGTGCACGGCAGGTTGAGCCTGCTCCTCACGTGACTGAGTTCGTCGAATAGCGGCGCCGAGCGTTCGAAGTCCGCGGCGCGCTCAAAAGCAGGTGAACGTACGCCGGGGCGCGCGTAACGTCTACTTTCCTGCACAACATTTGATCCGGCTCCTCACGTGATCGGATCTCGGCGAATAGCGGTGCGGCGGCACGTGGAAAAACAGACGCGCAATTCTGGCTCCCGTAGGGAGCCTATACAGTAATACCCAATTCACACGGCAGCGTAAAGGTACCTTTAGCTTAGGTCCCTTAGCTGGAGGTACCTGTAGTAAACGGCGTTCTTGATCACACGATAAATAAACGGAGCAGTTTGAGTTGATGTCGATTGTTACTTCTGGGCTTAAAGACCCAGCATACATGCTCGGCTGACAAATACAGCGCTAGGTCTAAACTTCTGATGAAATTGTTGACAATTTCATCAGAAGCTTAGACCTAGCGCTGTATTTGTCAGCCGAGAATGTATGCTGGGCCTTTGAACCCAGAAATAACAAGCCGATCTTCTCGTTTGGCTCAGCACATTCCAAGGTTGTAAAGAGAGGAATTGTGAATTCATGCTTTAATTCTGCCTTTTCTAAATTGTGTCACCACCGCATGTCGAATAGCTTCTTAAAACAAGTAGACAAACTTCCGAACGCCGGCTCCACAGAACTTCAGTGGCCGAAAATATGCTGAAAAATGGAAAAAGCGTCTAACAAGTGACGAATGCCCTAGAACCGGCAGAAAAACAAATGTCCGGATGTCCGTACTCGCTAAATATTTCCCGCAATTTAAAGAGAACAGAAAAAAGAGCAGAAGTTGAAGCCTTTTTTTCTGCTCCAGAGCGTTTGTTTGCCCTCTACAGGAAGGTGAACAAGATCGGGGAATAGAGGAAACGTTACGCAAAAAGCACCGACAGCCTTCAATTAACTGTCGAGAAGGCGTTCTGTATTCTATCCCTTTGCCGTGTGACAGGTTCTACATCGGACAAACCAGACAGTGCATTAATGACCGATTAAGGTATAATTAGTATAATGTAACAAAGCAAATCTCCGGTCATCTGGGAATTCATTGCCGCGACTGTGCATGCACCCTTGACTACCGAAAAATCAAAATACTCAAAAGGAACTGCGACGAACTAACTCGAGAGATAATAGAAGCTCACGAAATAAACAAACTAAATGACAAATGTGTCAGCGCGGCCTTTATCGGTCTGTCCGATAAACAAATCTGTTTCCGTACTGGTGCATGTTAGGAACCGACTATGACACATCACTCCATAATCTAACTAATATGATGTTGAGGCTGCATGTATTTTTGTGTCTTTTCTTTTCGCACTCTGTTCGTTTGGTTGTTGCCCATTTTTATAGATGCTGGGAGCGGTGGAAATAAACTTTCAGTTGATAGTGAGTGCTGTCGTCTCTCTCGTCTTCATTTTGTTTTTGTCTTGTCACGCTGTTCTAAACCAAGATGCTTATCAACCAACTAACGCAAACATACATTTTAGCAAGTCCAATATTCTCTATGGCGTCAGCAACTGAGACCCCACTCTTCGTGCCCCAGTGTGTTACTGCCTCTGCAAAGCAGCAAAAAGCAAATTCAGTCGGGCAGGAGTCATGCTTCCATAATATAGAGGTCGATTTTACTTACCAATCACAAGAGGGACTTTTTCAGTGTTCATCTCATTCCGCAAGATGGCGACAAACTTCTGGTAGCCTTTGGGGCTAATTTCCCCTCATACGTGTGGCCTGCCAGCCCCTCACATCCCCAAAGTGCTTGCGAGATGTCCTTAACCACAAACGCTAGCTTCTTGTGGCCCATGGCTCTTTTTTTCTAGCCGGCCTTAATAGCCACGCCGCTTTTTAAACCGCAATCTGGAACAGGAGCAGTATATTCATAAATTAGGCGCAACCTCAAATAAATATTATTCTATGCTTAGCTTGCCACAGCCGACATCTCTGAAGGCTGCATGGCCTGCAGCTTGTAAGTAGACCACTGAGGAGAGGTGAAGGTTTCATAAGTGTGTTTTGCCAAGATCTTGTAAACAACTCCATTAGTCAATACGAAGAAAGCAATACGCTCGTCAAACTCATCATCTCTATTAATTGGGGGACATCAGCGTCTCACTGGTTCAGACATTTTACCTATTGCCGGTGGTGAGCCCAGGATTGCATTCTTGGGCTGGTTGGCCAGGGATGTAGGACATCTCGGAGGGGTTCTAGGAGGTGTCCTCGTAGGGGTCCTCGGTGGAGTCTTAGGAGGTATCCTTGAAGGGGACCTTGGAGGTGTCCTGGGAGGACTTCTTGGAGGCAGAGCTACCCGACTTACGGCGGGGGCCCTTGGGGGATGCAAGGAGGCACCAACGTTCTCCGTACACTTGTCCCTGCGGACGGTTCAAGAGATGAGCAGACTAAAACAGATATGTATCACTTTAAGTCTCTGAAGTGAAAAGTATAATAGAATAGATACCAGGCTATAGATAGACTACTGCAAAACTTTGATAATTGTTAATACAAATATTCCTGGGAGTTGAACTGACTGCCATGAGCATTAAATTACGTACATGAACCGACTTTATTTTGAAAATTTGGAATTGGTTACAAGCATGATTGATGAAATGCTCTTTTTTAACTTTATATTGGAAAGCGCTAGCTCCTGCCTGGATTACAGGTGAAACTAAGATGAGGAACTTAAACTAGTGAGAGATATTGCAATCAGGTAGATTTTTAACACAAAACTCAGATCTGTTCAAAGTTGTCAGCTTTCACTTGCAGTATAAGCTCTGTATCCTCCTTACCTTGAGAATTTGCTTGCGCTTCTGGCAGCTGAGCAGTCCCTGACTCCAGCATCTCCTTAACGAGAAAGATAGGAATAACCTTCCCTTAGTTTGAACTCCCTGTTAGTCTTTATAAGAAAGTCGACCCTAAGTTAAAAGTGAAGAATTTGGTGGTAAACTATTTTGCTTGTAACCAAAATATCAATTTGCCAAAACCTTGAACAGCAGTATTATTACGCAACTTTTCGTGAGAAAACCAAGTTGAAAATGTCCACGATCCGTGGTATCAAAAAATAAAGTACCTAAAACCTTTCCTATCGAAGGCATCACCAGTTCCCAAGACTAGGCTCATAAGAGTCCGATGAACCCACTATGACATCATTATCAACATATTTGTATCTTACGCGTTGCGAACTGGCCATTTATAGTTCCACCCATGGTTCCAATGATGCCAGTAAGCTGGGCCTTCTCTCTGATGACTTCCTTATAAGGGCGCCACCATTACCGAGCTTCTGTCCTTGCCGCGTTTAAACTCGGATGCGGAAGGAACGTAATCATCACTGTCACTGTCCCATTCTGTGACAGGGCGTGGTCTTTTTCTGCAGACCTTGGCAGGAGCACGTTGGGTAGATTGCAGATACAAATATGTTGAAAGTATGTGTGACATGCGTCATTGTGGCACCTACCCGTACATCAGAGGCAGCTTCATTTTCCTTTCTGGAATTTTCTAGCGGTTCTTCTAATAAGCTCTGTGCTCTCGTGAGCAGGCCTCTTTGACGCCAACTGCTCGTGCCTTCTGCCTTTTTAGTCCTGTGAAGAGTGGCAGGAGTCCTGAAAAATAACGCATATAAGTTGCTCACACAGGTCTGAGACGTTAATGTTTAAATACAAATTAACATTAAAATACATTCCCTTTTCTGCCATAACCAATTTATATATTGGTGTTGAAAAAATTCACTAGCTAATGCATAATGTCGTCCCAAATAAAAAAAAGCAAGGTTAATTCAACAATACCAATGTAAGCGCAATGTTTTCCTTAACTCGCTCTTTTCCTCGTGCAATTCAAGATTTACATTCCTTTCGGCACATTCCTCTTCTTCAGGAAATTCCGGACTGAAATTTTCTCTCATAGTTGAGTCATGCTTTGTTCAATGGATAGATTTACTCAAGCATTAACAATATATTTTCTTAAAGCCGCCGTTACAAGTTTCATTTGTTTTTCTATTTTCAGCATTTTTCAGGGGAGAGCTACAGTGTTGCACGACTAAACCAACTAATAACTGTAACAACTAAACGTAACATACCAACATCAACGATTGCTTCAAGAAGCGGGTGCATCATGCTCGCATCCCTCCCACAGCTCCAAATTCGAAAGGTAAATAAAGGACTTGCGCACCCTTCTCGACTTCCTTTTTGCTTCCAGTTCTTTCTTGGAACATGTAATTTAAGAATGATTACTTCACACAGTACTGTCACCATTTTAGTATAATACCTGGAAAGTGAATGCAATGGAGTTCAGTACTTTCTATGTCAAAGCTTTACAGCGTATATACTATAAATGACCTAGCTTCCGGGAGGACATGATTTTGGCGAATTTCGAAACATGAATAATACGCGAAGAATAGAAGAATAGGAACTGCCAATGTATTTCTCTGTGATTACAAATACATAGCATTCCACCACGATTCGTCAAATTTCGTGCTCGCGAATTATTCCCGAAAACCACACCTTGCCAAATTCGCGAAATATTGAACCTTCGAAAATTAGGTCGATTACGTTTGATAATTGGGCTGGTTGATAATTCGTGACAGCAAATTGAAAAGGAAAAGCAGGAGTACAGCGCAGTGTTTGTGTCTCTCCCTTGTTCTCGTCTCTTGCGCTGAAATAAAAATAAATCGTTTACAGTACACCGTAACACAGCCGTCTATAGTCGGTGACAGGTTAAGAACGAAGTGGAAGCTCCTCCCACCCCTTTCCACTTTAGCGGAGCGAACCCTGAAGAGGAGGTTGCCTCCTCTCCACCGTTCGCTCCACTGAAGTGGAAAAGGTGGGAGGAGCTTCCACTTCGTTCTTGACCTGTCACCGACTATAGAAGCTATGAGACTTGCAAACTGCACGTCTCGTAGCCCGGAGCACGGGCTAGCTCGCGTTTGTAGCTTTGGCTGCAGTGGAGTATGAGCGGAGAATTATGGCATTTGGCGTGACTGTGGCAACGGGCTTTCTTTCAGACCTAGCGGACCAGAGATCAAATCCTGGAGAAACACGTTGTAGGCCATCTTTTTTAAGCATTCACTGATATAGACAACGGACCTCCTAGGTTGGACATTATTTCCAGTGGGGAGGAGAACCCATAATAGCTACAAACTAATATCCACAAACTCCGCGCCGAGACGTTTCTCCGATGTCGCGCGCCGCATACATGTGCTCACCACGCTTTTCATCGTACATGGCGTTATATGAACAAAACATGCAGCCTGCATTACTTACTTGCGAGAAGCGGCAATTGGGAAGAATATGATTCATTATTTTCTGAGTTCTCTAGCTCCTCCCAGTACGTCGTGTAGACCCCGTTCTTGCCGAAGTAATTTTCGTTGACTGAATAGAATTGTTAAGCGCATCGGACGGACACCAGATGGACTCCAGTTGACTTCATTTTAAAAACGGACCAGCGCGAACATCTTATGTTAGCAAATGCCCGGGCTTTCGTGGTGCCCGTATCGTTAAACTACCAAAATCTCTATATGGGAAACTGTATCTGAGTTCCCCGCGCGTCGACTAAGGCCTAGAACCGGAAACAGTCTGTGGCTAAAAATTCAACTACTTTTTTTTTCTTCTTTTTTTAGTCTTGAGATTACATTACGAAAAGTACGCAAACGCGGGAAGACCTACCTTTACTTGAAGTATAAATGAACGAAAAAATAAATCGGTGAAAGTACAAGACTCGAAAGCGCAATCTCGAGTTTGATGCTTCGGATAAACCTTTTGCAAGGTCAACGAAGTATGAATTAAAGTACCACTAAAAAGAAGAAAAAACATTTTTAAGCAGTTTGCTTAGGACACGCGTGTCCAAAAAAAAAATTTACGGGGAATAAATTTTTTAGAGCATTATTGACGGCGCAAGAAGCGATTTATTCGGTTGTCACCACTTTTCCACTTGTTTTCTCTCTCGGCATTTCGGGCGCGTGGAGGAAAGGTGGATCGGCTTGGCCATCAGGTTGAGATGGAGAGAGTGTATGACCATTTCGTGACGTCATAAAATTTGCGCTCAGAATTTGAAATAAATCTCGCGCCGTCAATATCGCTGTAAAACAAATGTTTGGCTTAATTTTTTTTTGATACTTGTGTCACAATTAGACTGTCTAAAAACATTTTTTTTTCTTCATTCCAGTGATTCTTTAAGGGGTGCTGAACCGGAAAATTGAATTTCAGAAAACAACGCAGAATCGATAGGCGGCACGTTACAACTCCCAAAACGTCACTCATAAAGCGGTATCTCCACCGGATCTGTCGTATTTTTGTAAAAGAAGGGCGCGCTCGCACAAGGCCGAAAAGACACGTGGCCTCGCGATTCTCATTTCTTCCTCTTTCGCTTTGACTCCGCGAGGGCGCGGAGAGGAAAGGGAACGAGGCCATTTCTCCTTCTTCTCAACACTTCTGCGATAAGATGACGTTAACACTTTCCCTCATTCGCTCCTTTCTTGTCCAGAAATACGGCCATTCGCTTGAGATATGGCTTTATGAGTGATGTTTCATGGTTTATGGCGCCCTGTGAAACACTTCTGCAAGCTTTTTTTTTTTTTGTGAAATCCGAATTTCGGTTTAGCATCCCTTTAAGGAAAAGGACGTTTGCGTCTTCGGGTGCTGCTCGTCTACCTTCTTGCTTCGGGCGACCCTGGGACCACTTCTTTCATGGCTCGGATGACACTCGGTTTTAGAACCGTGTGGTAATTCAAGCCCCGAACACAGTGGTTCCGCGTTCACCGTTGAGGTGGATGAAGCTACTACGCCTAGCTCTTCCAGCTTCCTGTCGTTGTTGTTGTTTTTTGTATTTCTTTTGTGCTGAAATTTGTAAGCACCTCGGCAATGCAAGTACGATGCCTGTGGGCGTCGTCCTTGTTCTTGCGCTTGCGCATTTGCGATAAAGCATGGCCTAGCATGGACGGCGATTGAGGACATTTCAAAGTTCGGGAACCTCATGCTATGGCGCAACGTTCTTTCAGAGAACAAGTGCCTCTTTCGGAAATTCTCTGGATCTAACGAAGTGATGACGTTCCACTTTTATTGCCCTCCCTGTGAAAGCCTCTTGGCGAAGACCGGAGGAAAGTTGCCAGAGCACAACAGCTTGTCAAGCACGTGCACCGTATGTGGCGAAGTACGTCGGTCGCCAGCTAATGACGAATGGAAACTTCTTTGTCAGCCTTGCACACAGTTTTGTGAGAGAACAGCTATTGCAGTGTTTGAGCCGGGAGTACAAGTACACATGTCTACCGGACACCAGGGACGGTGCCTTTTACAAACAGCACCAGGAGAAGCTGAATTTCCAACCACAAAACTTGACACTTACCATGAGCGCGAATAGGAATCTAATGTTCCAGTCGTCAAGCTATGCCATCTAGCCTGTGTACCTGACACTGAGCAAGTCGCCACACCACCTGCGCTGAAGCAACATCATTTGCTCCCTCATTTGGAACGGAAACAAACACATCGAACATGACCCTGCTCCTCCAGGCTTTCGTCGACCAAATGAAGGAGCTCTCCTGAGACGAAATATCTTGGAGTGCAGATGGCACAGATCTACATTCAAAGGCATGTTAATGCACCATGCGGAAGCACCAGATGTTCTCGGCATAGCCTGCCACTCGGGAGCACTCATACTTCTTATTTTCTTTTTCTTACATTACTTTCAGTGAAGTTCAGTAAAAAATATTTATGCTTTTTTCACTTGTTTCAACACATTTTTATATACGTAGATCGTGAAACTCTGATGCATTATCCATGTGCCGCTTTTTGCCTGGAAAAAGTAAGGACACCACTCTAATGTTATGAAAAGAAATGCATCTTCTTTTATTCCCTTTCCTTTTATTTGTAACATTCGCAAGGAAAAGAAATGTAAAGAAGGCATTAACAGCGACCTGAGCAGTGGCAACTATAATTCGTTTAACTCATCTCGATATAACCACTAAATAAATTTTCCCGATTACTACTACATTATTTTATTGAGACCCTTACTAGGCACTTTGCTATAATTAGGCCAATTTGCTAGTATCTTCTTTTTAAGTCGACTACGTAACCAGGGTCACTGATGCTTCAGCAAGGTCCTTGAGGCAAAACGGTCCAGTTCAACGGATATCACGGCTGTGCCTAGTGTCTACACCCTGGTGTTTTCTTCAAGGTACAGTCATATTTATTTATTGATTGATTTATTAATTTATTTCATTTTTATCGCTGCTTCTTGAAGTATATATGCAAGATGTCAATGTGCATCTTTTATTCTTTCAGGCTGCATAACGTATCCTGTTAGTGTTGCTGTCGGCGATAAGACTGAGGCTACCATGTTGGCTGACATGGACATTGCAGCAAATAATCGCACCATCAACGGAGTTAAAGGGCCCTTCCTACTCATCAACGTTCCCGGCTTTATCATTGTGTGAAGCTTTCGGCCTGATTATATGCACTGCGTGTTCCTCGGTGTCGTCCGTCAGGTTACTGACCTCTGGTTGTCGGGCGTGGACAGGAGCACTATATTGGAGCCCCCAGTACGGTAACGAAAGTGGACAGCCGACTCCTGAGTTACAAGAAACACCACTCTTGCAACCGACCATTACGCTTACTGCAAGTTTCGCATGTACTGGAAGGCCTCATAATGGGAGTCGTGCTGCTCTACTATTGCCTGCCGTGCCTCGAAGACATTTTGTCGAAACAGTTCCACAAGCGTATCGCGCTCCTGGTGTCCGCGGTCTACCTGCTCCTGAAAAGCTACGTCACGATTGAAGACATTGACGAGGGTACGGGGAAAGTAACAAAGTTCGTTGTTTTGATGGAGTACCGTTATTGGGATACGAAAAGAACATAATGTTCCCACATTGACACAGTTGCCCAAAAGCGTACTGCTTCGGCCACCTCGGCTCTGCCATGTTTTGATTTTGAAACAAGTATGGGAAACCTGCTCAAGCTCGTGTTATCATCAAAGGGAGGCGCTTCAAATTCTGTCCCGCCTTCTTTTGAAGACCAACTTCAACCAGATGCGATCCATGGCATTAAAATAAGTGAGGGACCTTGTCTTCCAGGACACACCTGGCCGACACGCGGGAATCAAGCTCTTCGGAAACCCCGGCTACCTTCCCAGCAGATGATGTACTTCGTGACAGGATCGCCTTGCGGCAGTGGACCATATCTATGAACACTATCGTGTAGGCCTGGTGCACTCTTCATAGCATACAAGGTGCAAGCCTGCCACTAAACAGGGCACAACTGCTGTCAGGGATAAAGAGTGCCTATGCAAAAGTTGGACACATTGTGAATGCCTCTAGGGATGAAGGGAGATTGGAGATATTTGATCTCGCAGAGTGCCAGGGGAATGATCTGGAAGAGGTCTCACAGGGTAAAGGTAGTCTGTAAGACTTCAATGCGAGGAACCTAGAATTTCCTCTGCATCTGTCCTCCATGTATGTACTTGCACACTGATAATACAGGGATCTTTGCAGAATTGTGCAAATAGTGTGGATTGCTTTAAAAGGAAGCTCCACTGAAATCAAACTATTTCAGGATACGATCCGACATAAGAAATATCGTGGTTGTTAGATGTATAGCATGCACTTTGCAAAACGCAGTGTATCTTGAGTATAGTGTGTTGTTAATATGTTTATGTTCAGGTACCACATATGCAAGCAATTCTACTGATAGTATTCATAATGGAGTTGAATAAAGAAATCGAATAAATTAAAGTGGCTTTGAGAGCTTTCATGCATGCTTTAGCGTTCGAGAACCTTCCCCCTTCTGTCTAGCCATAGCATATATTAGCCCACTCACACTTAGACATGTGCGTTTAGAATAGGTAGATGCTTTGTCTAAAATGAAAGGATAACATCACACTAATACAGTTAAGAGTTGCATTTATAGAAAATACAGCAGCGTCATAGTGTACTCGCAAATTGGTACAACTAACCATTGGGATTTCTGTGACCCTAGTTAGTGTGGAACAAGCTTTTGTACTAAAATTTATTTTTTTCAGCTAAAGGTGCGTTCAGCAGACTTTTTTTACCACATTACAAACATCAGCTGAATATTCCTGTTTCGAAAGTTTTATGCTCAGATATTGAATTCGTAATACATAAAAGAGAATAACTGATCAAAATTTTGTTGTGATATTCAAACATTTTATAAGTCGCTTCCTTGTGTGTTAGCGCACCTGTAATTAAAAAACTTTTCCATTAATTAATTAAAGTTGATAGTTTTCACTTCAATCCATCTGTTTTTGTTTTTATTTTGTAAATTTGTTGAATCAACTTTGTACAAACTTTTGATACTCTAATTGGGTATTTTTATTCCTCGTTATTTTAATCCTGAAACCTACGCAAGCGATTCTACTGACAATATTCCTATTAGAGTTGAAAAAATATGCCGGTTTTGACTTGTGCAACGGTTCATTTGTCGTCTTTTTTAAGGTCATTGGTAAGTTGCTTTCGGTGAAACAATTTGAGATTGTTTATGCACCTCTCTTGCCAACTTGAAATATCTCTACCTACT
Organism: Ixodes ricinus; assembly: GCA_037355805.1. Classification (NCBI taxonomy): domain Eukaryota; kingdom Metazoa; phylum Arthropoda; class Arachnida; order Ixodida; family Ixodidae; genus Ixodes; species Ixodes ricinus. The sequence continues at coordinate 2,110 of JAZHYW010044926.1, read as the reverse complement.
CTCCCGGGAAAAAGCAGTGGAGTGCATCAACTTCAGGTGAGTAATCTCTCTATATCCCCTGCAGAATTGAACAGGTTTTAATCAGTATGCACGTAGTTGCAGCTTGTTGAGAAAACACATAACAGCCTGACTTTCACTTGTACGTATTTGATTAAAAGTAACCAAGCCGAGCCCTCTTATGTGAACAACTTTGGCAAGGCGTTAACTTGGTACTTACTAAAAATGAGAACTGTGCAAAAGTTGGATGACAAACAACATGTCGTAGACCCGCAAAATGATAGGTCGAATCTCTTGCCTGCTCGCGAGGTTTCTCACACTTCGTTTTTTGTCTTTAAACTTAATATATTTTGCGCAGTCTTCGAGCAAACTAGGACTTGGCTCTCTAAGTGCGTTTTGGAAATAAAACTGTAATGCAAAATAGCATGATTCGAAGCTCAACTATCAAATTCTTGGCAGTTGAACTGAAGTGGACATCAAGTGAGACCATTTAGCTATGGGGGACACCACTTGTAGTCAGAATGGGATTGTTTCAAAACCCCTTGCAGCCCGACACGTCACAGCTGGACATCAAGTGGAATCCATTTGAAGGCACGTGGGACTAACTGTAGTCCAGCGCAGACCAGGCGCAGCGGATTCCGCCTAAAACAACTTGCAGTCCAGGTGGTCACAAGTGGAACCACTTTAAGGCACCGGGGGACTAAGTTGCAGTCCAGGGTAGTCCCACTGCGAAAGACCACTTCGTAGTTGAAGTGGTCAGCAAGTGGGACCACTTAAAATCCTGCACTTCCTTGGATTGTACCGGCGCCTGGTCATGTTTACCTTCCTGCTGAGTGATGCACCCAAAAAAACCCAGCCTAGTGGTCGCACTGCGCTAGATAAACCAGTACCTCAACTGCTTAATATAAGCTTCTAGTTATACAATGATAGATTGGATTAGGAGCTTTCAAACAACTAACCTCTCATTTACTTCGGGTTTAACGCAGAGTGTATTTTATCAGTTGAACTTCAGTGAGAACACCGGTGAACAAACAAAAAAACGTAATGAAAAACCGGTCTAGAAGCCCCGCTGTCGAGCCACTTTCTCCGCTAAATCTAGCGATGCAAACAGACAGCTACGTGACGTCTGCTTTCCCGCTATTGTAGTACTGAGAAAAGTTTATCATTCCAAAGAAAACAGGAACAAAAGGGATGGGGAGAGCGTGCTGGATGGCTAACGAGGCCTAGACGTCCGGACACTCTGCTAATGCGCGGCGCGCGCACACACACACACACACACACACACACACACACACACACACACACACACACACACACACACACACACACACACACACACACACACACAGGCACACACACACACACAGAGAACAATCAGAAGGCAAGTTAGATGCGCACCTCAAGGCCCGACTCAATCACAAAGACTACAGCCGTGGTCCTGTGCACCACCTTCAATGCATCATACAAAATATAGTCTGTAAACACCGTCTAAGGCCTGTCCCTTCCCTTGAATGACCGTCCTGTCACATTAGTCGTGTGCAGGGGCGGATGCAGTGAATTCCCCTGAGGGGGGGGGGGGTCAGGTGCTGGTCAGCGTACCATATGTTTAGGAACCCCCCTCCTCTCGTTTTACGCCCTAAATTCTACAGATGCAGAAACCAAGAGGGGGCTCAGGACATCCGACCCCCCTCTAAATCCGCCCCTGGTTCCTAGCGTCCGCAGATAATTGCGTCATCATACCTGCGGAGAAACTCCGCATCTTCTGTGTCCCGTACAGGCAGTATGGCTGCGGCTGAAGAGCGAGCGCAAGGTGTGGGCTTTTGATGCCCGCTGGGCCGGGCGGCAAGCACCCGTCCTCCAGGCAGGCTATTCGCGACTCCAGCGAACTATAGGGCGCGCTGGTCAGGCAAATGGCGGACGAGGAGGTCGTTTTCGTCGTTCAACACGCACCACCATAAATGTTCCTGCACTGCAGCGTAAAATCGGTGTTACATATGAAAGCAAAGCGATTTTTCGAAGGTAGAACCTCTTCTAGTCAGTGCGTAGGAATGACACGGCGGAAGCATAAAATTAATTACTGGGAACGATAGTACACAACTGGAACGAAGGGCTA
>JAZHYW010044924.1:0-41939 GCA_037355805.1 Ixodes ricinus | reverse complement strand
GAGCATGTCGTCACGCGGCAACAGCGACGGTGAACCGGACATGGTTCTCAGTTCCGGTGTGGACTCTACCAACATGGCGCTGTCCCTGTGTTCGCCGCAAAGGCTCATCATCACCGAAACGCTGATCTCATCTACCGACCGTACGTGGTGTGACACGTCGTGCTCCTCGCCGCGGTTGGTAGGTAGAGACATCCGCCAGAAGACGTCATCACCTCGGGCATCAAGTCGTCCTAGGACACCTCACTGAACAGTGACCATTTGCAAGTTCCTGCCAATCCTGCTAGTCGCAATTCGTCGAGCACCGGGATGATCTCAAGATGTGGGTTTGAAGATGAAACGTTCCTCTGGGGTCCCGTGAACACCTGACACACAGATAATCAATGACAACCAGAGGAGCCTCCGTGATGGACTTGGCAGCGACGTTCGTCCTTTCCCGGTTCTCTGGGCGCACCGTTGGGCCTCTAACGCCTTCGGCACTTAGACATGGTGCATGTGCACGACTTTAGAAGCCTCTGGTGGTGTGGTGAGATACCAGCCATCAAGAACAGAGGCAACAAGATGAGTGTCGGGCCTGTTCCATCTGGAATCCTGGTGCATCGATGGCATCTTTTGAGTATTCCTCTACCAGTGGTATGCGACACATGCAACCAAGAAGACTTCTTGGGCTTCTTCGATTTTCATCATCGTGAGTGCTGCGCGCCGCACCAGACAAGAAAACGACAAGCCTTTTGCGATTTCTTTTCGTACCTAAAGTCGGGTCCTGCAAATGTTCAGAGACGCATCGGTGGAGCGCAAGTGCCCTCCAAACGCATTTAGAGCTTCCTGGCCATTCACTCGGGCAGTCAGTGGAACTCAGTTTTTTCGACTACATCAAGCTTAGACTGCCCCGATACGTGAACGTTAGTAATTTATTATATGAGTTCTTACTGAAGCTTAGGAGGAAGCAAATCACGTATGCCATTCCTGGATGACGAAAGGTACACAGGTTGAGAAGAAGTGACTTCACAGTGCTATAACACAGCAGCAAATGTGCAATACATCTACCGGCCGCGTACCAGATTTGGGGAATAACTTCAGCACAACGTACAATACGCTGAGACAAAACATACAGAAGTGATCGATTCCCATAAAAGATGTCAGACGCATACACTCCAATTGTGTTATAATGAAAAAACGAAATGGACGGCTCTTAAAGGTTTTTATTTTAGACATCTTTTCGAGACACATTGAAAAGTTCAAAACGAGCACGATCAGCAGTAAACTTGCGAGTTCCAAGTGACCTTTCCTGCGGAGCGTCTACTGGCGCCAAAGATGATCTATGTGGACTGTCTACGTGGCGCATGCGCTAAGGCAGCCAGTTTCAAATGACTCATTAGCATCGAACATCCTCCGCGCTACCTCAAACCGTTACATAGTTGGCTGTTCATTAAATGTTCTTCTAAGAGGTATTGAAACTCTCATTTCGCTTCTTCTACTCTTCAGGAAGGAGTGTGGCGAAAAGATAGTTCTCATTTACCTGGACTCCTGGAGGTCTAAACGTTGCTAGCCACCACAGCTGGGATCGAGCGAATACTTAAGTATGTTGTTTTTGTGGATCGTTTAGGTAATTGATTTCTTTCAACTGGGAACACCGTTAAGTCAGAGTCCCTGAACTTTTTGAGCATTCGCTCCAAAGACCGAGATACAAGATGTCAGCGTGGAATCATTGGCGGACAGCCCGAGCTTCCACAATACTACGCGGCAGAAACAGCGCGAGTAGATGAACCCCTGCGCTGCGTGTCTGAGACATTCGCCAAATCCTCTGGTATGTGCTCGGTGCCAATTCCTGTCGCTTGGAATCAGGAACGCTCATGTTGATGTTTCCGAAGAATACTGCTGCCGTATTGATAGCTGTCCCGTTCGCATTCTTACAAGATTGCAAAAAGTAAAAAAGGAAATGATCACCTCTGTCTCCCGAGATAGAGAGCTCAAATGGGGTAATGATCCAAAGCAAAAAAAAACTGTTCCAAAAAACATGTAAAAGCTTGCTCCGAATTTCGCACATTACAACATGCGTAGAAATGCGACGCAGTGTCGCCGGTTTCGTCTAGGGAACTTCAAAATGCCCAACGAAAGTACTAAACATCACGATGGAATAATGCAAGCACCACTGAGGTTGAAACGAACATTCCTTTTTTTGTTGTGTGTTGTGATGATGTATGTTTTCGACTGAATGTTAGGGGAGAGTAAAAGTAATCCACGATTCAGTGGCATAAAAAAAAGGATGCAGTCCTGGTTTTGTTTTCGAACAATTACACTTAATACTCCAAATACCCATGAATAAATTATTACACGTTCTTCATTTCCACTCAGGTCGACCGACAAAAACGGTTTTCATACGGTATCGCTTTCTTATCTTATTTGGCCCTCAACGCCCTGTATACGCCTCCTGCGGAAGGGTCATATGAAATGGCAATTCAGTATCACAAAATTGCTTACGCTGCATAGCTGCTGTTTCTTTCTTGAAAGAATCAGTTTATAATTCTCTTTGTTAATTTTTTATTTTTTGTTTTTACGGACGAATAGGGCTCTGGAATACCCAGTATAGTCCACATCAGAGAGACCTGTTTATCAGACCTTTATACAGTGTATTCCGTAACTTGAGTAACTTGAGCAAGGTTTAAAAATATTTGGCGCATTTTAGGTGGACGACACAAAACGATAAGGTTGTTCATTGTTTCGAGCAAGTCGGCTATTTCTTCTTGTATTTTGTCCAATTAAGTAATTAATTAGGATTAATGAATTAACCTTTGAAATATTCAATTTAGAGCAAAAGTTCCAGTGACAAGGGATTGACGAACGTCCTCTCCAAAGAAACATCCAATCCAGTGGTTATTATCCGAAACCTTAATACCTTTTTTTTTTATGGGTTTTTAAAAAATGTTTGCGGTGACTCTTGCGTGTGTACCTGTGTATTACGCTGCCTCTCAGTCGTGGCTTGAATAAACTAGGCCTGCATGCTAAATGCGAGGCCACTCTGCGGCTAAGCGCTGCTGACAAATTCGCGTTCTTTTTTCATAATTCGGGCACTTTTTTTGAAACCCGGAAAAACGAACCGTGCTAGAGGTTTCTTGATAAAAACGCACTGAATTGGTTGTTTCTGAGTTTTAGCTCTACTAACTTTGTCATTGGAACTTTTGCTCTACACTAAATTTTTAAAATGTTCAACTAATTTTTAATTAATTAGTTAATTGGACAAAATAAAAAAAGAATAGCCTGATTGCTCGCGTGGCCTTTGATCACATGCTGCGCTACCTCGGGGCTGATAAAACAGCGTGTGGGGAGAGGGGGCTGCGAGGGTGTGCATCGGAGTAAGCGGTGTTGAGTAAACGCACTTACGCAGCCTGCATCTCCACTTTACAGTTTAATCAGCCTCGAGGTAGCGCTGCATGTATTGAAGTCCACGCGCTCCAGTCGTTTCCGCTCGCACTGTTTCGCGATAGTACCCAGCATGTAATTGTCAGCGTTCATAACCACCGCATTTGCCTCTGCAAGCTTCCCCATCCTAACAGCTGCAGCATGCCCGACACGAACCTCGCACGTGCCCCAAACAGGCCAGACCTACGCTACGGCACCTTGCTTGACTCTCGATGCATGCACATGCCTCACGTTCAGGATGGGCTCAACATCTTCCCCAAGGTAGGCCACCTGATCCCCACCTCACCAATTTCAGCGCATATTTTAAGATTTACACCTCCACCTCTGCAGTGTCCTTGCTCCTCGCTCACCCCTCTCTCTTTCGCCGTTTCTTCTTAACCGAAACAAGCTATGCTTACTCTAAAACGCCCTTCCATCTCATCCTCCTCCTCCTCCCCTAATCCCGGATGCCTCACAAAATGGTAAAACTGCAGCTTTTCCAGGTAGGCTTTCCCTCACGCACTGGTATAGTGCAGGGAAGCTCGTTAACAGTCAGTGTCAGTCGTCTGAAAGACAGGTCTCATACTACGAGAAATCTGACACCGCCAGAGGACCGCGAAAATACAGAGTGACTTCCAATAACTCGGCAATCGCACACTCTTCAGTATCAAATGAAACAGCTACCCCGGACCCGGTGGTGCCCAGGATGTTTGAAAGTAATCGGGAAAGTGAATTCACGATAGAAGCGCCAAAGCCGACAAATCCGGGTGGTCGCGTGACGTCGAAATAAAGTTCAGAGGTACCGTACCTTGTGGAGAGCACTGAGAGGATGGGTTCGAAACCCTTTCTGGTTCTGATATAAAGCTGTAATTTACCAGCATGAGATTGTGTAATCACTAATGGATGATGCGCGTTGAGTGTCCAGTTTCATCACACGCTGCTTTCTTTTCATGTTGGGGCATTCAACACCTTACAAGCAATTCGGGTTTTGACTTATGGGACAACTTACTTATATTTAGAACGTTCTCAAGGGTAATCAGGTAGTGCGTGTGAGAGTCGTTCTTACACTTAAAGGAATGCGGTTACCGAATAACTGGCGATTTCAATTAAAGGATGCCCGGATAAGAGATGTTTTCTGACAAAGTATTTCCTGATAAAAGGCGCTGCCAGTTGGGATACCGGGTAGGAAGGATTCTTCATAGAGCATAGACTGGGAGAAATGGATACTAGATAAAAGATTACGGGCAGAATTCGATGAAAAGCCCTGAGGTAACGATATTAGCAGATAAGCCTGTCTCGTAAGACAGTGAATGCCCTTCCATCGCTCATAGTGTATCACCTAGGCGAAATATATACAGACACTGAGCTTTGGTCGCATGCGTGGTCTACAAAATTTCACAAAAAAAAAAGAGTTGTTGCGTAGGCTCCGAACACGATCTACACAGCCCAGTAAACAAAGATAGCAGCTCGCAGAGGGCGAATAAATAGTATCCTGGCATAGAAATCTGCAGAATAAACCGTTCTAAAAAAAACAGTAACGTAAAAACTAACTCTATCAGATAAAGAAAAGCCAGGTGATAGTGTTAAGCACGTCATACAAAACAAAGTGCTGAAACAAACTAGGACGTTTAGAGGGATACAGAAATAAAAATGAAAATGCACCCCTCACGTTCATAAATAAGTTAAACGTGATCAGCAATATCTGCCCATGAAAATCGCACGCATGTGTTTTGAACGGATAACTATATTTAGTCGACATCTAAAGATTAAAATAGACGCTAGAATTTAGTTTCAGCAATCCTTTAAACCCCTTTGCCCCCCCCCCCCCATAAAAGGAAAAATAAATCTGACTAAGCGTTGCCCTTCCGAAAAATCCCTTTACTAGGCGGTCATATCGTTGAGACAAGATGTAACGGATATTACATTTATGTTTCTTTTTTCCCCTTTTATTTTATAAAACAATATTCAGTTTGACCCAGGTGGCAGCGCAGTATGCGTAAGCACGTAATTTATTATAAAAAACCTATAAAATCCATATTGAACAAAAAATAACCCCCGCAAGTCAGCCAAAACAAAAAGGGCAGAACGTGCGGCCGGTCATATTTGCCGTCTGCTAGCAGCGACAAACGTAGCCGCCGTCGTGGTCGCTGCGAAATAAAGAAGAGAAGGAAGAGAGAGAGAGACAAAGTAAGAAAGAGGTCACTTCCACGACGTCCCCAAGAAAGCGGAGCTGATGTGGAATTATGCGGCCGTTTAGTGCCCGCGCAGCGCAGCGCTCCAATGCGCTTCGAGCGGCGAATGCAGCGCCGCGCGGCGGAGAGCGCTGCGGGGACACGGGCCATTAGCCTGATTGCACCCGGCACAAATTGCCGCTAAGCATTAAATTACCCGTACACTCGATGCTGCCGCTGCTGCCGGCCATTCGCTCGGCGCTGATCGCTCCACTCGCTTCTCTTTTATGACCACGCGGATCTGCAGAAAGAGAGAGCAGTTAGAGGAGAGAGAGAGAGAGAGAGAGGAGCCGGGGAAGAAACGTATGGCCATACTATAAAATACGTAATCTGGATGCACTGCAGCGAAGGCGAGTGAACTTGGTGGCGTTGATATATGTAGCTTCTTCTCCGCGTAAAGCGTACCAAGAGGAAAAAGCTGAAAAAGCGCTGCCGTTTGAAAAAAATAGTTCTGTTCTCCGTTCGTTCAGTCGTTTAACGATGCCGTTAATAAATAACGTCAGTGACGTCTTGATGTCCGTCGGGAAGGGGCTGAGCAGGCGAACGATTCATCAGTATACAATCGACAACACCAGATCACTCCATCCCCATGTCTAAGTTTACTGGCAATTTTAGTCAAATTGTCGGATTGACCCACAAAATCGGGATTCCGTTCCTTTACTGTCTTTTTTTTCTTTCAAGGTTTCTTCTAAAAGTCTATTTATGCAAAAACAATTATGTAAAAATAAAACTTTTTGTTGCGGGTTGTTTCATGTATTTCAAATACGTCAGAGTTAAGGCTGGTTTACATTGCCCCATTTCCTTACTTTAAGTTTTTTTTATTTATTGATTTATCAATACTGCCAGCCCAATATAGGGCCAAATATAGGGCCAAGGCAGGAGTGGGGTGGGGTGATAGAGTGTCATACATGCAAATTATTACGTTGCGAAATATTACGTTGAAGTCACCGGGACCTCTGTGCTTGCATATTAAGCGAGGCTGCCAGTTCAAGGAGAAAGCATGACACGCGACATTCGAGACACGAATCTTTCGGCAACTTACACGCAACGTAACGTAACGTAAGAAAATGGGGCAGTCTGAGGCACCCTTTAGAGGCTACTGAGTCAATCGATGCTGTGAGATTGATAGCTAATGCCACGTTGTACCTTAATTCGATTCCTTTGACACGGATCTAATGATGCTGCGAATAAAAACGAGCACCCCAAGTACGTGCTCAAAAGTTACTTTAGTACTTTCCGCACTTTCAATGGAACTGATGTTGTTCCGTCTCAAACGGCCTTTCAAAGTTGTGGACGTACTGCGCCAAGAATAAAATGGCCAACCGCAGTTGGACAATATGGCTTAAAACACCTGATCTGGACTTGTGCTGAGCCTACCGTTCCCCATATCTCTATTATCTCTTAAATTGTCCGAGTTGAAAAAATTAAATCTGAGCTCGGCGTTCCAAGCAGTGCTGGGCAGTATCGCGATACAAATGTATCGGATAGTATCTTAGAGATACTTTCGAGTGTCTGTATCTCTGTATCAAGATACATTTGAAATATGTATTTGTATCTCAGCAGTGAAATACACTTACAATATATCGCTTGTATCGCGATACTTTGCCAGACTTAGGTATCTCGTTACATTTGTTGCCCTTTTAAGATAAATTTAAGGTATAAGAACATCTGTTTAGTGCAAGTTGCTTCGGAATTTATAACATGAACCCGCCCAATGACATAATCCAACTCAGTCAAAAACAAAACAAAAATACCTGTGGTTTAAAAGGCTACTGGCAAGAATAACAAAATCAGCTCCTCTCGCAAAGCTCCTTTATTCTTTGCAATTTAGCAGAGCAAACGCTGTGAAGGAGTTGAGTGGAGAAAAAGTAGGGCCCTGTTGTCCGCTTTCCCACACTTTGGTTGAGAAGACGACAATTTGAAATGCGGCCTCACAGCAAAAAAGTGCTAATTTCGGGCAGACGCCTTTTTGTCAAGAATGATACGCAGTCATTACCGTTCTGTAACTAGTATGGTTCAACGGGGATGACATGTTTTTTAGTGGCATTAACGATAAATAAAGAGTTCGAGGAAAGGGGTAGTGCATAGATTGGCACAAAAAGAGGAGAACAAGCATAAATTACCATTTGCATTCGCCGCAAACTACACCCTCCCCACGTAGCACCGTTCGGGAACAAATGTATTTTTATAAGTATCTGTATCTGTATTCCGGAATACTTTCTCGCTGTTTCTGCAGAAGTATCTCAGGGATATCCCTTTATATAAAAGACAAATTTATCTCAGTATACGTATTCGAGCCTTAAAACACATGCATCCCAGTATTTGTATTCCCGAATACTTTTGGAGCATCTCTGCCCAGCCCTGGTTCCAAGTGAAGTTCGAACCAAAACTTCTGTAAAAACTGGCAGGTAAGCCCAAAATAGCATTAAGGGCTGTTTCGTCTCAAATTGTCCGCGGGTGTACGTATTGTTGTTTGGGCGTGTCCCACCATCTCGAAGAAGTGCGTCACCTCGGCAAGCCGGAAGAACTCAACACTCAAATCTAAAAGCCCAGGTGAGATTTTTTCTTTTTTTATTAGTACGAGGGGTTGGGGGAGGGAATATTTAAAGAGTTCCCAAATACTTCAGTGCCTTATTCATCGAGTTGAAATCTTACGTGGTGCTGACCATCTACAGGTGCAGAATGTACGAGGATTGGTTTTCTCTTGTCCTTCATTTTGACGAGATGTGACAAAATTTGTGAAAAACAGAATATGTTAACGATTATTTATTCGTGATGAAAGCCACTTTGCGAGCAGATGAAGCAGGCATTTGTCAAGGCTTGCTGTGTATTAACATTTTTACGTACGAATTAGGCGTGTGCACTTTGTATCGGGTGCGGACTACCTAAGAAAAAACTTATTTCCAACAAAAATTTGCTCCTGCGGTTTGTACTGGTCGGAATTGAGGAGAGGAGATTAAAGCTCGAAGGGACGTCAGAACGTCGAGCTTTGACTGGAATGAATAGAGGGTAGACGCAAAGTTAGCTGCCTTTGTCTCTACCATGGCATCTCTCTATACTCACAAAGCCTGGCAGTTGGACGACGGCGCCATAAAGTGCCCGGTCGCAGACTTGAAGCGCAAGGATCTGGTAGCACAGAGCATCGGAGAGACATTCCTCGGGGAACCTGGACGTCAGCGCAAAGCTTTGCAGCGGCGAGGACCCGAAACACACCTGTTCCTCGGGAGAAGTGCGTTTCAGCGTCCCGCCGCAGCGCGGCGCCAGTCACGTGGCTCTCCTCTCATCCGGTGTCTGCCGCTCCACCTTTTCCATTTCGGTGGCCGCTTCTCGTGGCGATCTGCCAGGCTTACTCAGCAGATAGGAGGCTATGTCTCTACCCAACGCGTTCCAAGTGTGAGTAGAAACAAAGGCAGCTAGCTTCGCATCTACCCACTAATCAGTCAGGTGCTCGACGCTATGGCGTCCCCACGCACGCTCTCATCTCCTGTACCCGTTTAGAACAACGAATAATCGCGAAGTATTCTTTCAGGTATTGCCACTGGCACCTATTACGAACAGCCTACCTCATCTAAAAAGAAAACAAACGCGCCATAATTGACAGGATGCAAGATGGCGCGGGTGTTCTGGACTTGGAGCAGACGGTATTTAGGATCCTCAAAACGAACTTAGTTTGAATCGGCTCAGAACGAGGGCGCCCCCCGTGGCGCGAGAGACGCCCAGAGAGCCTAGACTGCAGAGAGGTTCCACCTCGAATCAATGGGGAGCGTTTGCAATCTAATGGCGGACGCATTCCTGCGCAGATCGGTCGCCGTGCGCATGCGCAGCGTTTCGCGGGTGAAGAGGAAAGCGGGCGGGAGGGCATAGGTGCTTGCAGACGATCAACGCGTTCGTCCTCTCCTCACACCTCGTTTTGTAAACGCGGCGCATAAAACACGTGACCCCTAGCGAGCAGTTAGAAACACTTTGTAATCTAGGCGCACTAGACACGGCTAATGAAGCAGATGCATTCTCACCCTTTTTGCCGGAGGGGAGAGGAGCCTCGAGGCCAAGTCAGAGCTAATTAGGCTAACGCGGTGGTTTGGGGCGTCCGTCGGGACCGATGCCCGAGCTCTCTCTCTCCTCTTCTGATTGTTTGCACTCTTCGCGGGAGTTCAGTCGGCCACCCGAACTCGTGACCAACATTTAAGAGAGGACTGGCGGGTCCGAGCTAGGTGTGAGCAGTTGTCCGACGCTTGGTTATCTCGGTCCGAGAACTCTTTGCGCTCTAACACAAAGTCCGAAAAAAAAGCTCTGTGTTTAATAACGCTGCAACTTACCCTTTTCAAAATTCAGTGCCGTCTGGTGGCTCAAGAAATAGTTTCTCTTTTGACAACCTAATGGCGGTCGTGAAAGCTGTATTTCATCAGGCACCATTGCTCTCGCACGTCAATGGTGGATGAGAATTCATCTGTTCTTCGATCGCCCCATACTACTTTCTTGATTTGTGCCAGCTTCAATGGTCTGAACACAAGATGTGACCAGTATACAAAGTGGCGATTCAGGAGCCCCTCGAATAAAGCGGTGACTTTAAAGCCAAACCAGCCTCAAGAAGACAGCCATAAGTTCGGCACGGATGCATATACTGAAATTATGATAATGATCGACGTTGCTCGAATTTCAATTTGGTCCTATTACAAAAGAAATGCAAATACGTACTGGCAGCTGGGTGATAAAAATTAAAACCTGACCGCGAGGCTTTACCATTTATACACGAACATCAACTCTGTGACGTCACGGCGCGGTGGTGGCGCGTCGGTCGCACTTCCGGTCTGGGGCTGTGGGCAGAAGTCCCCATGCCAGACGTGTATTCCTGCGTTGTTTTGAAAGGAACCAGACAAAACCTGCCTTCTCGTCAAAACGCCGCGACTGGGGCCGTACCAAAAGTGTCGAGAAAGGTTTGAAGGTCAGTTTTCACGTGCTCGGTTCGTCCGAGAATCTGGATATGTGCCGTGAAAAGGAAAAGCAGACGCCGTCGGACAACGATTGCTTGGGCGGGAAGCACTTTGGGTTGAATTCACGGATACTTGTGGTCATCAGATTTATTTGTTTTGTTCCAACATGAACGCCAGAAAACCGTCAAGTTGTGCGGACCACCTGCGGACTACGTTCAGTGCGTCTTCAAGTTCAAACGGCCGCCTGATCGTTCGAACTGTCGTCTGCTCTTCAAACGTTTCTGCTTGTCGTCTGCTCTCTTAGACGACGCCGGTCCGTAGACCAAATGTTGGCCCGGTACTTGCGATAAGAAGTAAGTGCAGGCCTCAAAAGACTTAAATTTGAAGGTTGGTAAGCAGGCTCGATGTAAACAGTAGATACAAGGAGATGTTGATCATTGTTACCAGTGACCATCACCGACTTGTTATGCCTAATTCAGTTGGTCCGATTCTGCTTGCGATTTTCAGTATCGACGTCGACCATCTCAGCTACGGTTCACGCTTTTGCAGCCCGAGCGGCGTCGCGACTGAAAATTGCGAGCGAAATCTCATCATGCGAATCAGGCTTTAGCTATACATACTGCGGCGTCCACGCGGAATGAATCGCCACATGTCACATTATTCACGCGATGTTTCGCGGTGTAACGAGCCTCGGTAATTTCGCTGACGCCGCTCAAGTAGTCAGACATCGCCAGGAAGACGTAGAACCAACAATTCGAACGCGAAAAAGGGCAGGGGGACTCACACCGACGCCGACAACATCGCATTTCAATGGTTTGTTTATGGGCGACGGCGAGCTTGCTTGCTCCACACCCCTATCGCGCATGCGCGGCGGCGGTGGCGTCCGCTAGGGGCGCTCTGGTTTGTTTGTAAACATGAGTTGGTGCATGACTAGAGTATAGTCGGCTGACAGGCTAAAACCCTGGGCATGCTTCCTCCACGTGCCTAATGCGCCCACTTGGCTTTTGAGAAAATAGTGCGTCATCTGCTGCGTGACATGGCAACACTGGCAAGGTTTCAGACGCGAGCGGGAGCGGCGAAGTTCGCCGCTGATTGAGGGCAGAGCCGTATATGCGGAGGATTTGGCCGTTCATTGGGAAGTATAGGAGGCAAACGAGGAGGCGCCATTGGCCGAAAGCGGGCTGGGCGTGTTCCAGGCGTCTTGCACAAATTCGAATGTGGCCAAACCAGAAGCCGGAAATAATACCCTGGCGGTGGTCGCGAGAAACAAACCCAATAAGCGCGTCGGAGTAACTCTCGGTGATAGAAAATAAGGTGCACGTGATGTTTCAATCACGGTCATTCAAAATTATGGTGGAACAGTGCGACTAGCGGAACGATCGACATAATCCCTACTCCAGGCGTCGAGGGCCCAGAGTCTGCCGTCCGAGCGGTCACACTCTGTCTGAGCAAAGCAGAGTTCGAGCAGCACATTCGTTTCTTACATCTTTCTGCATGATCATGATCGAAACATCACGTGCACCCTATTTTGAACCAAGGAAGGGTTACTTACACTTTACTCACCGCTTATTAAAACCAGATAGTAGCAACATATACCTATGATGAAAACTGTTTCTCGCTACCACCGCTGGGGGATCTTTTTCGGCTTCTGGTTGGCCAAGAGAGCATGTCAAGCCCTCTTTCTGTGTCTGGTGCACGCCTTGGCTCTGCCCGCTCCTCCCATTGACCAAACTTCTCTATACACGGCTCTAATGAGGGGACGACATCGTGGCGAAGGCGATGCACGGCTATCGAGAAGAGGGCCGGAAAATTGTTTACCTCGATTTCCGTGTTGACGAGGGCGACGTGCAGGACATGATTGTGATTTCGACAGATGATGCCTTCATGTGTAAAAGTGAGAGGATCACGACAATCATCGCTTATTTACCGAGCAACTTGATCGCAACGACGAAACTTGGCAAGGGCGCCAGGTTTCACAGATGAATAAATCATTGCTCTAAAGGCGTCGTCATTTCTGAGCCTCGTGTCTTGATTAAAGGCCGCAGAAAAGCAGACGCACTCCGGTGAGGCAGTGTATGGCAATGGCGTCACTTGAATATGCGGTTGCTAAGTCTATCGGCTCGACGAAACGGGCACGCCGAACACTTGGGTGGCGACGCGACAGTTTGATTCTCACGTCGTCACGCAGAAAGTACCACCGACAAGAGCGGATACTAAAGCACAATCCTTTGCGACGCGCCAGCCCGGGTTCCGGGTATATGTAAACAGCTGGAAAATCACTGCGCAGAATCTCGACGTTCCTCGTTTCTTGACGTAGGTGACGTCAGGAAATGAGGAACAACGATATGCTGGTGGAGCGACATGAATTTCTTGGGGGGCATTTGATTATAGTTGCTCGTGTTTCTCCGGCAGTGGTAGCGCCTTCCTTTTTTCTGGCAGAAACTTAGTAACGCGATAGATATTTGAGGCCGAATAAGAAATAATGGTGGAATAATAGAGTGCAACGAATTCATCACGAGCATAGCTATACTATATTTTACTTAGAACTTGTCTGGGTGGCGAGAAATGAAACGCGACTATGTACGCAGTCAAAATGTATATCGGGAGAAAACACCGCACTCTGCAGATCGATGGATTAATGCACGGCAAGCATAGCACGATGTTATGATAAGTACGATATTTCTCAGCTAGCTGCATCGCAAGCCGACAGATATCGTAGTTGTTCGCCTTGCTCCCCAAGTGCGGTATGTCGGCCTCTAGCAAGATTTTACGTCGTGTATATATCAGGGGCGCCACAACACTCCACGCAAGTCCGATAGCGCGGCTTTCTATGGTCAAATTGAGGGGCTGAGCGCACCGCTATTATACAAATGATTCATGCGCATTGCGAAAATACCACCTAACGCAACGCGCAGAGCCTCTATCAGGAGCCAAATCTGACTTTCCCAGCCCGCTGAAACAGAAACAGGCCATAACTGTTCACTATAGTCCTATCGTCGCACAGCTAAGTTCTCGACCGCCTGCGGTAGCCTTGCCAGCTGCGCCAACGGTCATCACGCTATCGTTGACGCTGTACGCAAGGTGTCACGAAACGGTGCGTCAACAATGTGCGCGATGCCACGTGAGCGTCTTACGGGCGAGCGACATCCAGGAAGAACCCCTCTCACCGAGAATCGAAAAATACGGGAACGCCAAGAGCCGGAAGAAATATTCTGCTAATCCTGCCTTGCAGAGAGGAGGAGGATCGAGAGTGCGCGTTGTGGGAGGTTATCGTTTACAGTGCGTTAGAATTTTTCGCCTTGGTGCATGGAGTCGTATTTCGCTTGGATGATCGTGGTTTGGTTTGGACTGACCAGTTTCGTGAGGCCGCGGCCCGGCATGCGATTCCCGTCGTGCTTTTTCGCTTCCCTCATTCGCTCGCTACGTCCAATTTCTCTCTTACAAGAGGGAAGAAGTCTTCTCGGCACGTGTTCAATGACACGCCGCGGGAGCGGGGAGGAGGGGATCGAGCGGCCGTGGCGGTGGCACAACGTATACTACGCGACAACGTGAAACCGAAGCAAAGCGACCACTCCGTTTGCTCGAAACCGACCGACACCAAGGAGGAAAGATTGCCTCTTCAAATAGGACAGTATTCGCAACATTCAGTGATGGTTGTACCGCGGTATCAGCGTTGCAATTTCTAGCTCCTGGATGATCGGCTTCAGAACGAAAGTGCTCGCTTACACCTTCTTGACGTGAAAGTGTGAGGTAAAGCTCCTATATCCCTCGTATTTCGCAAAATTAGAATTACTTACACGTCGCAGGCTCAAAACCTCGTACTGCTGTTGTACGATGATCGTCTAGATGACAGCCATTTTGATAGAAGCTAGCGCACCCCCTATATAGGCCGTGAAAGTTGCGAATGCGGACAGTGCGGCGATCGAGGGAAGCTGTGCTGGATGTATGCGAAACCGCCGACGTCCGGGAGAATAGAATGGCTCTCCGAACACAACAGATAATATATGCGAACCGTTGCGAAGAGGGAATTTCCGTCCTTCGGCGCCGAGCCGGAACCCCCCCCCTCTAAGTGCTAACGCATTTCGTCGAGAATCAGCATAGCGAACAGCAGCAATTTCGGCATCATTTCTATGTTTCCCTTCGAACTCCTGGTTTGAGTTCCAGTAGACGGAGTGCAGCGGAGGCCAGACGCCACTGCCCCTTCACGCTATTGTTAGCCGGTTAGCGCGGCGTCTGTCTCTACCTTTCGCTGCGCTGAGACTTACACACAAAAAAAAAAAACCTTGACAAAAAAAATTTCACGCAGTTGATTTGCAACTTTTGCGACCTCCCTATCAAAATGGCTGTCATCCGGAAGATCGTCGTACGACGATCATCCGGGACGAGGTAGGATCTGCGTTGCATTAGTAATTCTAGTTTCGTGAACTACGATCGATATAAGGGCCTTATTTCATACTTCCACGCAGGCACGTATCCAGGGGGTGGCCCATGGGGCCCGGGCCCCCCCCCCCCCCCCGAAATCTTCAATTTTGCTGGGACCTCCTCTCCCCTCTCCCCTCATACAACATTTTGTCATGGGTGGGCCCCCCCCCCCCCCCCCCCCCGAAACAAAAATCCTGGCTACGTGCCTGCTTCCACGTCAAAAAGGTGTAAACGTCATCTTTTTTTTGAAGATCCATCATTCAGGAGCTAGGGAGCGCGATTCTCACGCCGCGGTACTACCATCGCTGAGTGGCGAATAGAAATCTTATCAGTATCCATATTTTAACGACCCTTTCAACTTCCTATTCTATTACGTCGTATCGATCATTTTCAATGTGTTTTCTATAAACATTCTTTCAATTGAAGCTCATAAATCATGCGCGTACCAACCGAGGGGGGGGGGCAAGGGGCTTCCCCCTTAACTCTCAAAGGGGGGGCAGGGCATGTGTTTGACCCCCCCCCCCTGAAACAGCCGCCGCTGGGCAAGGCAAACCATTGTCGGTGGCGCACAAGAGGTACCAAGGGCACCGCCCTCCGGCCCTGAGGGGGGGGGGGCTGCCTGGTTTGCCCGTTCACTGAAAAGAAGTTGCTACGCCACTACATAAAATACAGGCGAAAGAAATATGATAGAATTTCTATCGCCACGTCTCAATAAACATTCTGTCACAATATTTCTACGGACCTCTTCGCTTCGCTCCGCCTCGGTAGGGGAAACCACTATAACGTCAGGCCCGAGCGTGCAGCAAGCCTCGTCGGAACCGTCAAGAGTTTGCCAGGCGACCGCTTTCCGCTCTCAGCATGGACCTCCAACTTCGGCCAGTGTTGCCACGCTCACTTTAGCAGAAGAGATTCGGAAGATGTCTGTCGTTGCTGACTTCAAACGTGGCGTTCGCGCGTTTCTCCATAAAGAAGACGCTTAGTTCGATGCAGGGCCGGATTAAGGAATTTTGGGGTTCTGGACTAAGGCAGTTCAAGGGGCCCCTAATGATGATCATATTAGTGAATGGGATGACGATGGTGGTGGTGAAAACGACAATGACGGCAATATACATATCTCAGCACCTTATAAAATACAAATATCGTCTATTTTCTGATACATCTTAGAAGATTCCTGTGTCGGTAGGTTCGATGATTAGGAAATTCGGGTTTAACTGGGTGGAAATGAAGCGGATGTGATGGTTAGTTAGACGCTGTTTCGGAAACAGTCAATCAGTCACTAAGAAGCGCAAATCAATAAACGATTGGGGAAAATGTTAAAAAGTGCCGCGCACATTGAGCAGCTCCATGGATTGGTAACGTATACCATTGAAAAGTTGAAAATGATGACTTCGCGATCGTGAACTTTTCTGAACAGGTTTACAGCCTTGTTTATGGAGTACGTCCAAAGGAATACCCGCGAAATTCCCGTTACAAGAAAGAAAAAATATAATTTCGCTGCCCCTAAACTATAGACATGCCTCGCGGGTCGCAAATGAAAAACTGTCCCGAAAATAGTGTTTTTATTCCATAAATTGCTCAGCTTGATTTTTGCTCGTCTAGCTAGCCCTTTTTTCATAAATTCGTGACTTGAACAGTAAAGCAAGACAGACAACAAAGTAATCGTGATGGTTAAAATACTCAAGGCTCAAACCGCTTCGTTCATTTTCTTCTAATAAAAGAACTCTCGTGTTCCTAACTAACATACTTCTGCATTCAAATAATAAGAGAAAAAATTGAGACTGAATGCGATTGAAATATAGCAACCACTTGTCATTTGGGCACATTCACAGGCATTTTTCATGAATATGAATGATATATTTTTAAGCTTCTCTCCTACATGCTGTTTATTTTAAAGGGAACATGTTTGAATTAGTTTCGGGAGTGGTCTTGTTTCTTCTAATTTCAGTAATTAAGAACTTTTTTTAGCTATTTGTACCTATCACTCTAAGCTAAGAATAATAGGTCATACTTCGGAGGCTCGCACAAAAATTCTAACGATCCTATCACTCGATGGCACGAAAGTGTAGTCTTGCAATAGCACATCAGACACAGGCTCTATAGAAGTTGCTTGCAGTTACTGCTTTTCGAAAACTTTTAGGGGACATCTCAAGAGCCGGCTCATTGAAACGCCTGTTAGTAATCAGGAAAGATGGCTTCGGGAGGTTCACCGATATTTCTTTTTGCCTGCTTTGACCTGTTCGTTTCGGAGGAAACTTTCCATACGGAACTATACTAAAAGACCAAAAATTAAGAAAAATAATGCGTAGCATGTATGTTGCTCGTGTAGTCTTCGGCAACACTTGCTTGCCTTCCAACCCACCACTGTCCGTAAAACACGTCGAGGGGGGTCGCAGTACAATAGAGAACTCCGTGGCTGTCCTTCCGTCTGGCTTCAATTAGAAGAGACTTCAACGGGACCGCCAGCGTCTACAGCTCTGCTCTTTCACACAAGGAGGATGGGAGGCAACACTTCCATTCTGTTGCTCTAGCACAGTCTTATACAACGAGCTCACAAACATGAGCTTTATAACATCCCTGCTTCCCCGTTTACAAAAAATATAATAATAAAGGGGGGGGGGACGAAACCAGAAAGTCAGGGCACAGAGGTTCCACTGAGTTTTGTTCCTCCTTCAGGTCTAAGCTGTTCTAAAGTAAAACTAAATCGCATTTTTTTTGTCCAAATTTTCGCGTTCTAGCACGGGGCCCTCTGGAAACCTGGGGTCCTGGGCTGCAGTCCCCTTAGCCCCTACCTTTATCTGGCCCTGGTTCGACGATGACGCTAACCACAGCAGACAGGCTTTATCCTGCTGAAGGAGACGGCGGGGTGGCGAGATCAGGTGCGCACTTGGGCTCTTTTGCCGTACTTTTTAAAGGGCGGAACGAGAACAAGAGTTCAAAATGAGGATTTTACGCAAATGGCTGATTTTTCCAAGGCCTAAGATTTTGACGAGCCCCACACGAAAAAAAATTTTAGCTCGCAATTTGGAGGAATTTTTTTGTACTGCAACAGGGGGCTAAGCTACCGATGTTCGGGTCAATCTATGCAGGCAGAAGCCAAACCTCCCTGATCTCCTAACAGTGGAAACAGACACCTACTGATAAGTTGAAAACAGTCCTTAGTATTAGAAGCCTGGAACAAGTGCCTCATTGTCGTCAACGCCATTTTACCATGTCATAAACTCCGCAGGACCTGGGTCTTTAGGATTACTCGGTGACTCCGTGGCACAGACCACAATTACGGACGCATCACACCTTGCGGCAGCCACCCGTACGCGAACTCGCCGTCCATGGCCTCCGCCGCCCTCCCAGACACGAAAAACCCGGCACTCGAGTATTCTGAGCACGCAGCCAACCGGCGTCCATTGTGCGGAGGCCGCCCGCGGTATCCGCCTAATCAACCTATCCGCCCACAGGGGTCGCTGGGCACCTACCAGAGTTGGTAGAGGGTGCCACCTGGCACTAATTCTCGCAATCTCGTTAGAGCGCCTTATTGGATTGGTCTTCCCCGGCCGTCGTTCGTTGCGGTGTTATGTGCGAGCGAGGGCTGCTTTTGGCGCCTCGGGGCCTGTCGGAGGGAGAGGGGTTGCTTTTTAGGGAGAAGAGGGAGGGACACTCCCTGTTGGGGAAAGTTACTCTCTCTCTCTCAATCTCTCTCTCGACGTCTATCGGGGAGAGGAAGTGGAGCGGCCGCGGTCCCGGAGAATTAACCTCCT
The DNA here is from genome assembly GCA_037355805.1 of Ixodes ricinus. Lineage (NCBI taxonomy): Eukaryota > Metazoa > Arthropoda > Arachnida > Ixodida > Ixodidae > Ixodes > Ixodes ricinus. The sequence continues at coordinate 23,207 of JAZHYW010044924.1, read as the reverse complement.
CGTTTTGATCCAATTAGTCCCCATTGGGGAAACGTAATCACCGGTTAGGCTGCGCGCGTTGCGTCTCTTGCGCGCTTTAGGGAAATACAATCGCCTGCGGCTTGCGAACTAGAAGCGATGAGGGAGGTTGCCGCGTATTTTTGTTTGTTTCTTCCTTTTTTTTTTACTGAGAGAGCTTTAAGAAGGGGCGATAACATAAGCGAATAATTGTAGTCAATAGATTTACTACACTGAGTGCATTCGCCATCACTGTAGCCAATGTATTGACCACAGTGACTACAGCTGCTATAATTGCAGTCAGTATACGAATTGTTGCTGTTCGGCAATTACAAGTGTACCAATTTTAATTTTTTCACGTCATTGTTGGGTTCATCTATTCGCACAAATGAAACGCTGGGTAGTAATTGCAGGTTTGATCGCTACCAATGTTTCTTTTAATTGGTTTCACGAAGTTCTGGTGCCATACGTTTGTCTGCACATGTGCAGAGGCGCATATTATAATGTTAACGTTAGGTTTTACACGCACTTCTTACGTAATAATTGGTATAAAATAGCTGGCAATGTGAGGCCAGTTCCGAGATCCCCATCGAAGAAAGAAATCGTTTAAGGCACCAAACGAAACAGTGATTCCGATTTTCAGAACGTCTAAAAATACACTGCATTTTCCAATTAAAATCTAAATTAAAAAAAAAATTCCGGTTGTTCTTTCAAAATAAAAAAAAAGTTTTAGTTTTTGTAGCAACATTGGGCAGACGCCTCACAGGGGAAGCCAACGACAACCGTAGGAAAGAAAATTTGCCCTCTTGTAGAGAACGCTGGCGAGTGGCGACATCGCAAACTAATTTTAGTGAAAGCCCGATTCCATGTCTACCCTGAGCCATCGAACCAAACATCGTGTAGAAACATCGCGGCGCCTCAATCCAATACCAACCAGGCGACAAGGCCTGTTGTCCTGACGTCATCGTTGGTGGACCCCCGACCCGCCCCAATCAGCAAACACAGCGTCGCGCTCGTTGTGAAATGCTGCAAGAAGCGCTGGCGGTGACGCAAGCAAGGCGGCGCTGCGCTGTGTAGGTCCACTAGTGATGACGTTTAGGGAGGAAAGGCGCGCAGGCCTCGTGTTCTAGGTGGTATAGCTTGATCTGGCCATTCAGGCGCATCAAGAGATGCTCGGTCAGCGCGGCGCGCGCCTCTCTTTCCCCCAATCCCCCAGAGGTCGCTGCTTCCGCCACCGCGTCAGGGGGAGGGGATCCGGCCACTTAGATTTAATTAAGAGCCGTTTGACGTTTCGCTTCCGCACGCTTTTTCCTCTCACTCGCCTCCCCAATTGATCCGCCCCCGCTGTAACTGGATCGGCATCCGCCGCCGCGTCTGCCTTGATTACAACGAGAGAGCGCACCCCCCCCCACCCCAACCTCTCACGTCGACACCCTTTCCCCAAACTCCCCAATCTCCTCCTCTCTTTCTATTCCCGGCAGCGCGTGCAAAAATTTCCCTCGTCCTTCCAGCAACCCTCCCGAATTTTCCCTCTCGCCGCATAAAGACGCATGCTACAGTTTGTCCTGTCGTATCATCGTTTTTTTAGATTATTATTTCCTCCTTGCTTTTTGACCCGGAGCTGCGTTCTCCTCTCTCCCGAGTCCCCACAGGAAAGTTAGTATCCTCGCCGCTGAGCTGCGCCCCATACCGTCTTTTTCTTCTTTTGCAGCGTTATATATATATATATATATATATATATATGTACATATATATATATACATATATACATATATATATATATATATATATATACATTATTTTTTTTTGACAGATTAGTTTCGTTTTTAGTTTTCCTTCCAGTTTGCCTGCTTTAGTTTTGTTTCCTTATTATCTGGTTAATTTTATCTTACGTGGAAGTGAACGGTTCGGACGTCGTGTGCACCCCTGGGGAAAAACCCGGACGTCGCATCGGTCCCCAACTCTTCCCTATTCGTCACGCGGGGAAGGCCGATAAGAAAAAAAAAGAAAAAAAGAGAAGAGGGATGGGTGTGCACACGACATTCACCATCATTATGTTTGGCCACACACCCACATCCATTTTCTGCTCCCAGCTTCCAATTAGGAAATTGTATTAAATCCGTTCCGCGTGTGTGCACACGTGCGCATGCGCGTGCGCGCACATTCGGGTCGGTTGGTGCCCCGATGCGTTACTTAGTTCAAGTTCCGGCCGCGGTGTGCTCGATTACACGCACCAACGCTTTTAGCGGTGACGTGGGTGTAACTTTGTGGCCTACGTCCTCTGTTATTATGCAATTGCGCTGAGCCAGACCACGTGGTGAGCTATTTGTACTCTCAGAGTGTGCGGTTTTTGTACCCGTGCTAGTGCACCAATAAGTTATCTTGATTACCTGCTTCTATGGTTTGGTAGATTGACTGGGATTAAATTTTCCTATTGTACGTAATTACGCGTTATACATTCATCAAAGAAAACTGTAACTTATTTTATTTCTTGATGATAATTAATCCGATTACTAATAGTGTCTGACATTTACTACAGTCGAAAAAATCACTCTTTATTGTGTGCAAAGGACGGTACTGGGCAGCCGCAACAAATTATCTGATAATGTGGGGTTGGAGGCAATTTAACGAAAGGTGAAATAAAAGGTAATGGCACTAATTACAAAAGAATTTATTAAGATAATTTTTCCTCACATTTCCAACAGTGGAACCGTTTTGAATCTTTTCTAGCATTGTAAACAGGTGTGGAACGTTTAAGAATAAACATGTGCACGCAGTCGCAGTACATTATTAGATATTCCCTTGCACTTCATATAATTTCACTGAAAACATTAGCGCTACACATTGAGCGCTTAATTTATGATAAAATTATTCAACCGAGACTACTCCCCATTCATTTCCTTATGATCGAATTTAAGTTAGGTGCAATGACACGCAGTACATTCAGGCTGGAGTGACCGGCAAATTCTCACAAAAATTTAAATCCACTCCCTCATTTACCTTATTTCCCGTTCGAAAGATAAAGTTATGACTTACCAAGTAATTAGGATACAAATAGAAAATTTTATTTAAATTAGTGAATAAATGGTTAAAGTGCAGGCGAGCTCATGTAAGTTAAACGTGCAGGTTAAAACAAAAACTAGTCGAAAACGAAAAAAAAATCTGTAGAAGACAAGCAAGGTAGTGAACAAACAATGTCTAAAACTCAGCAGCAAATTTTATTTCCTCCGCGCCTTAAGGCCCGTTCACACTCTTGCAACCGAGTACGACCGAGAGAGACCTAGACTTGTTAAAACCTCTTAAAATTTCTTAGGACGAGAGAACACACTGGCGCCATCTATGCGGTGACCCTGGAACAGCATTTCACAAGAGCGAAGGTTTAGCGGGATTTTCGAGGTCAAATGTGCGTAATACCCATAAGAAAGGCTCGTTTATAACGTTGACAAAAGTTTTTCGAGCCAAGAAAGAAAGGATAATGCTCGAGAGAAATAGAAAATATGCCGGACCGCCAAGTTTACACTGCTACCCAATAGATGGCGCCAGTGTATCCTCTCGTTGTAAGAGGTTTTAAGGAACCCAGTTTTAAGAGGTCGCAAGAGTGTGAACGGGCCTTTATATATCCTTCTTATAAGGTCACCAGCAACGCACCCTCAAGGTCACCGAAACCCGACCAAACCTGCGTACACAATGGGAATCAGATGAACCCTACATAGTTCCACCCAAACAAAGGGTTCAAAACTTGCAACGAAGCATGAAAACCACAATGGCTGCAAAACAAACTCTACACACAATAAAAAAAAATAAAAATAAACTTTTTACAGATTACAAGACCCCCGCCATGAGCCAACCACCTCGAAAAAAATGTAGAATGGCAGTTTCAGCCATTCTACGTTTTTTTTTGGACTCACTTCCAATTTTCAAAGACGCTTGGCTAATACAAACGCCTGACGTTTTCATTCGAACCGCCTCTCCTAAAATACGCTTCATATCATTACGCTCTTCATGAACGAATTCTGCTTGTCACCCTTTTGCCGTACATCCATTACATTCAGTGAGATGCTTCGCCAATTCAGATTTCGAAGCGTTGTTCCGCACATTCTGTTTGTGTTCCGTGAGCCTATCATACATCCTGCAGTTTGCCCAACGTACTCGAAACACCACTCCAAATGTACCTCGTACACCACGCCACTCTCACATGGAACAGATCTCTTTCTATGCTTCTTCTGACATTCTTTTTGCCCTGCCTCGAAAGGAGTCAGTATATTCGACCTGAAACCACAAGTAAAAACCGTATCAACCCCAAACATTTTGCTGCACACGCCTTCAAGATATGTGATATGTCATGAAAAAAAGTTCAGCCTTTCCATTTCGGTGAAGATGGAAGAGCAGCGGAGCTGTAGCTTCTGTTCTCGGCAATGGCTTTCCAGGCGAGCGATCTGCTCTTCTTTCGCAAGGGAATCTGAAGCGCTCGATAATAGCGGCTTCGCGGCGGTTGCGGAACCATTCGCGCTGCTGCGCACACCACCGCTCGTTCCACTCCCGCTCTTCTTCCTCCGAAGAAGGTTGCCGCCATCTATGAGCGACGGCGGCAACCAGTTTCTGGTTGCCGCCGTCACTCATAGATGGCGGTAGCTGTCCAGAGTTCGGTGTCATCATTTCTAATCCGGCGGACACGATCCTGGGGAAACTAGCCCTTAACAGCTCCGCTGTGATAGGGAATGGGAGCTCGCTAGCTGGTTCTTTACACTCCGCGCGCCTTGCTGTCCTTCATCTGTATACCAAGCAGTGGCGTCACGAGGGTCAGCGGCACCCGGGGCGGCAGCCCGCCGCTCCCCCCCCCCCTCCGCTTTAGCGCGGCCCACCGCGATCCCCCACCCCCCGCTCCCGTGGCCCGCCGCGACACCCCCCTGAGCGCTGCACCCGGGGCGGTCCGCCCCCCCCCCGCCCCCCCCCCCTTGTGACGCCACTGATACCAAGTTTTCGTTTCATGAATGCCTCTTGATACCCAGCGCCCTCCAGGCTTTACCATTGCCTTCTCAACGACCGTTTCATAATATGGTTGCATGACCTTTTCAATGCCTTTCAAATCAAGGGCTTCACCACTCTTTCTTTTACAATCATTGAGTGCCTTGAGAGTAAAGGTTTGGCCATTTGCTTCCCGTACTCCCAATACAACTGGTTCTCAAATGGGGGTCCGTAAACACTTTGGGGTCCGCGAAGCACTGCCTCATCAGTCAAGCCCGGCAAAAAATTTGGCTTTTTTTTTTTTCAGGTTGAGAAGAAACGTTTAAATTTTTTGGGCGAGTTTTTTTGTGTGTATATCAATGAGAGAAGTCTCCTTCTCATTAGCCTATAGTTATATTCATTCATTAAATCATTGTCATTCTAAACCGATACCTTTCCTTCCCCTCACGCCGAACGGGGTCCTCCATCATCCCTGCCGATCCAACAAGGGTCCGCGAAACATCAATGGTTGAGAACCATTGCCCTTCATGAATGCGCAGGTCTAAAAGCTGTATGACATTTTCGTCCGGTGTCTCTGCAGTGAAACGTAGCTCCAGGGCAGCTGTTCTTGTTATATTTTGTATAAATTTCGACAAGCCGTCCTGGAATCTGCACACGATGATGTCATCTACATACCTTAAACAAAGCCTTCATCAGGTGTCGACGCATTTATCTTATCAAACACGACCCCGTTTAAGGGTTTGAGGAATATCTCGGCCAAAAGTGGTGCGACCGAGGAGCTAATCTATTCTTCTGAACATACACCCGAAGAAATGCATGCTCGTCTACTTACCCGCAAAACACTCGAAGCGCCAATCTTTCCGATCTACGAAATCAGCTTAGCGAATGGTAAGGCGGGCGAAACATCTGTTTAGACCTCAAAATTAAGTATGCGCTGTGGCATTACGCAATGCAAGTATGACGCTTTGAATTACGTATAATGCCACAGCGCAGATTTAATTTTCAGGTCTAAACGGATCTTCCTCCCGATCATTCGCTGAGCTAATTTCGTAGATCGCACAGATTGGCTCTTTGGGTGTTTTGTGGGTAAGTAGATGCACAGGCATTTCTTAGAGTGTACTTTCGTTCATTATATTTAAGCGCCGTTGATTGCAGGTAGTGATTCAAAATGGCCAGAAAACACGAAACCGACACCCCTGACTCCGACTGGAACTTGACTAAAGGCAATTTAGGTGGAGGTGGCCCGCTCTACGCCTCGCCCAGGAGCGTAGCTATGCTACGCTGCATGTCTTGACTCTCGTTGGTTGAAGAGATGATCGACGTGGGAAATTTTCGTAGCAAAAGTGTTCCTCCGTGCCACAGTACTCTTTTATTCGACTTTCTTTTTTTTTTTATATTTGAAAAACAATCTACATAAAAAGAGTCATTATTACTTGGAATGGAGAGCGTACTAATAATGATAATATAAATAATGGGAAGAACATAAAACGCAAGGACGGACAAGACGATTTGCCGTTTTGTCCGTCATTGTGTGTTATGCTCTTCCCATTATTTCTGAGTAATTATTGTTTTAAAAAATATCACGACATCGTTTTTTCTCACTTGCTTCCGTTTCCAACGATATACAAACAATGCTGCCGGCGTTTGTGCCCAGCGTTTTCTCGCACAGTGAAGCTCGTTGAGATCGCCTGTTTTTATGAGTGCCAGTCGTTTTCGCCTTCACCTATGTGTTTAGAGGAAGATATTCTCAACCAACGTAGTTTTCAGCAAACATCTACCGGAATGCACGCCTTGTCAAGCGCTGCGCGGGAGCTTGTTTTTGTAGCGGGACTCGCCTAAGCCTAGCGTACCAGGGCAACTATACAAAATGTGAAAAAAAAAAAAAAAATCACTGCTTTTTTTAAAGTTATAAGTGAATTCTTGACATTTTTAATGGCAAAATGGCAGCTGAAAGAGCTCTCGAATACATGGAGCTCAATGGCGGAAGCGGCCGAAAACGGGCGAAAATGGGCTCCCTTTTTTCATTGAAAATTTCAGAAAATCACCTATAACTATTTTTAATAAGCTAACGGTTAGTGCTGAAACTTTGGCGTCTGGTTCGGACCTCTGGCGCTACATTTCAGCGGAGAGTCAGCGTTCAGAAATGCATAGTTTATTTTTTAAATAAAAAAAACACTTTTTTTTGCGACACTTTTTGTTTTGTTTGATCTGGCTTGATTTGTTCGCTTGCGCGTGTTGATACTGAATAAAGGTGTCGCATTCCGCAAAAGCGGACCCGCTACTTTGAGAATCGTGCAACCGTCGTTTATCCGGCCATGCTTTTAGTACGGAGGAGCAACCTACAAAGGTAAGAAATTGGGAGCCATTTCGCTGGAAGCAGTCGGGTGTTCGCCTCGCATCAGGTTTGTCAAGGTATATTTCCGTTATTCCGCTTCGGAAGGCCCGTAGCTCTATAGTTCTGAGCATTGCACCTGGATTTCTAGGGACATTATTTTAACGTGATAGCGTTTAGGTGCTTGTGTCGCAGAAAATCCGGCATCGGCGTTGGGGGACCAAAAAATACCATAATGCAACACGCGCAGCCACGTGTGACGTCACGTGCGACGCCACGGGTGTGCCATCAAACGCGGCTGTTGCGTCATGACCCAATCGACCCGCCAAATTTGGCGGAAACTTTTTCCCTTAATTTAGCGGAAAATAGGGAGCTTTCGTAGATCGTTTTCACCGTCCGGCAACGCTCTCCGCAACCCGCTACGATATCCGGAACCCTACAGTCAAGGCCATCGGCGCGCAGGCGCAGTAACAGCTTCTTCGTCGCGGAGGGCTTAGCAGAGGGAGAAACGCGGTCTACGAAAACTCCCTAATTTTCCCGAGAAATTTAGCGCAAATTTTTTCCGCCAAATTTAGCGGCCAATTTTTCGCTACATTTAGCGTGTAGATAGAGTCATGGCGTCATAGCCACGTGTGACGTCACGTGACACGTGACGTTACCTACTAGACCACGCTTGCGCGGCTTGGGAACAAGCGCGGATTTACATGAAAAGGCTTTGTGAACGGGTCCCGATAACGCTATCGCGTTCCCCCCCCCCCCAAGTTTTTTTAGGTCACGATTTAATTGTGCGTTATGATGCTCTCCTATCTTGCTCACAAACGCCATGCAAAAAACAAACAAAAAAACAGGAACAGTTAAACTGAAAGGACTGCATATTTACTTTGTATGATTTTGTTAGCCATTTGGGGTCACTTTTTACCTCACATCGACATACGCTGAAAGACGCTTGTATTGGACCGTGGCTCCGTGCATGATGGAAAGCTAGGACGCGCTGCTTTCATGGTCCGTCTTGCGAGCGTTGGAGAAGTATTTATACGGTGACGGAATAGCAGACGGACGAAGGCGAAAACGGATGCCGACGCGAAGCTTTCATGTCCGCGTCTTAAGGGCATTGCAGACGACGATAGGCGGTGGGGAAATAGCAAACGGCGCCGGATGCTGCCGCGCGTCTGCTCGCACGACTAGCAGGCGGTGTCGGACGCCAGACAAGGTGCACCGGACTTGCACCGGATTTCGTGAAAAAGGAGACACTAGATTTGCTAGCGTTTTCAGCCGAGCAGCCAATCCAATCCAGTAGTAATGGTCGGGGCCGTTTTTTTGTCTTGTTCAAATTTACACTACTAAAATTTCTTTCTTTTTTTTTCTGACAGGGGGGGGGTATGCGACACTCGTGTATTTTTCAAATCTTCCTACCGTTCGCTCGACAAAGAAAATCCTTCATCGTGGTTGACACAACGCGCTATTGTCTGGACAGAGGAATACACACCGAGTCTAGAGGGATTTACCGAGGCTTTACATTGATGCTATACTTGGTTGGGCCTTTTGGTCTAAATGGCCTCTGCCTGTCCAGAAATCCGTTGCCTACAGCGGATCACTAAACCGAGCTGAGGTTCCGACCCAAGCGGTCATAGCTCCACATATTAGGCACATATTCATTACGCAACTTCAGCAGCTTCATCGAGTACAGAACACGCGTTCTTTTCACATACCAAATTTGGTGGTTAGAACCTCAGCTATAGGTTTAGTGAATCCCTATAAGCAATGGATTTCTTTCAAGGTTGGGGCCATTTTGGCCAAAGGGCCAAAGTACTGCATTACTGTAAAACCCTCTAGATTCCATGTGTATTCATATGTCCAGACCGTTCCGTAAAGTAACCGGACAGAAGCTCACCGAAAAAAAATACTCACTGGGGACGAGCTTATTGGACAAAAGCTCACCGGACAAAAATGACCTATTTTTAAAGGACCCAGACAAAAGCTCACTCACTTTTTAATGGAGCCGGACGGAAGCTCACATTTCTCTTTTTGATAAGCCGGACGAAAGTTTACTGCCGAAAAATGGGCTGGGCTAAAGTGTAGGCTAAATGAGGTCACGTCAACAGCCCACTGAAAAGTACAATCTTTGAACCCGGTTTACTAGAACCAAGGTCAACCTTTTAGAGCTTGTGCCGGGATGTTTCCCTACGAGTGGACCACGCAGGATGACCGTGCTCCGACGACGGCCGCAATTTCCTCTGGAGGTGTGGAATGCGCACGTGGCCACGCTAAGGGACAAGGACAGGGCCAATAACTCCTGTAAAGGGTAGAGCAACGGGCACCACAAGCTTGTAGAGACCGGACCATCCAAGTGTCTGGAGGCTGATCGAATGTCTTCAACAGGGTCAAGCGTTGGTCACGATAGCTTTGCTGCAAGGACGCCAAGGTGAACCACCGGTGAAGAACGTTCAGAAGGCAACAAAGCGTCTTCAGAACCGCCTGAGGGAGCTGTGTGTGGACCAGAGGTCGGCATTGTAGGCTGCCCTCACTCACCCTCACCCTCACAACCATACTCACCTAAACCCCTCACTCACCCTCACAGCTACACTCACTTTCAGCCCCTCACTCACCCTCATCCTCAAGTGACACTCACCTTCGCCCTCACTACTCACTGAACTTCACGGCCCTCATTCCACTCACGCACTCATGGCTCTCACGCCCCTCACGCACTCATGGCCATCACGCCACTCAAATCAAATCAAATCAAATCAAGTTTTATTTGTTGTCACATCTCGTTACATGACAACAGGGGACTTAGGACAAAAAGCTGCTGGGTAGCAGCTTGACGAAGGTCCCAGCCCCCGTGCAGTTCGGGAAGCAAAAAGTTAAATAAAAATTAAAATAACTATTACATAAATGTAGACACATTTTATACAAATGTTTGGTGTAATGGACACTTTAAGCAAAAAACAACAACACAATACCCGACAATAAACCACGAGATCGGTCAGCAAATACATAAAGAAAGCACACAGGATAAAAACAACGCCACTATTCAAAAAGTCAGAGAGAAAAATAAAATTTACTAAACCTTTATGTGAAAGTGCCTCTAAATTTATGCTCTTTTTGTAGAGAGTGTTTAGTATGGTGGACAGATTAAAATGAAGCGTCTGATCGAGGTAATTCGTGCGGGATGGACGGATTACCCAGGGCTGATTTTGCCTAAGTTCGCGAAGGATGATGCGATGTTTTAGGTTAGCTAAGTGAATGTAATGAACGTTGTTTTGCTGAACAGCCCTACGATACGTTGTCAAAAGTTTGAACGCATATATTTGCTGAATTGTCTTTACGTTTAGGGCCTTAAATAATGATGCAGTGGGATGGAGAGAGGGTACAGAAGATATTGCACGTACAGCCCTTTTTTGTAAAAGGTGCAACTTTGTCAGGTTTGTTTTGGTTGTGGTGCCCCAAATAAGGTTGCAGTAATTTAAATGGGAACAAACTAACGATTTATAGATAGTTAATTTAATATGAGTAGGAAGTACTGTTTTAAACTTTGTTATTAGGCCAACGCTCTTGGATAGCTTTGCTTGGACGTAATCTATATGAGCATTCCAGCTCATGTCTTGAGAAAACAACACACCCAGTATTTTAATACAGTTTACAAATTCAATGTGTTCATCATTGATTTTAAGACAAAATGGATCGTTTACCTTTTTATTTCTAGGTTTAAACAGAATGGCCTTAGTCTTACTACAATTCAACTTTAATTTGTTGTTCAGTGTCCAGGCAGTAATTTGTTTTAACACTTCTTGCATTGCGGAAATGGAAGTGCGGATATTTTCATGAGAAGTAAAAATGCTGGTATCGTCCGCGTAAATTACGAGTTTTACATTAATGTTTTGAGCCACGTTTACGATGTCGTTAATGTACAGAATGAATAACAATGGGCCTAAAATGCTGCCCTGGGGAACTCCCGATGTTATGGCTAGCCTATCTGAATGAAAATTTGGAAAAGACACGTACTGATTTCTATTTAATAAGTAGGATTTTAAAATATCATGCGCTATGCCCCTTATTCCATAAAATGGTAATTTTGCAAGTAAAATATCATGATTAATTGAATCAAATGCTTTTGAATAATCGAGAAAAACGCCCAATGTTATCTTTTTTGCGTCGAATGCTTTTAAGATTAGTTCTTTTTGATTCAGCAATGCTATTTCAGTAGATCGATGCTTACGAAATCCAAATTGTGATTCAGATATTAAAGCATGTTTATTAAGATGTGTTAGGAGTCTTTTATGTAGAAGTTTCTCGAGTGGTTTGGAAAAGACAGGAAGAATTGAAATGGGCCTATAGTTGCTTATGTCAAACATATCACCACCTTTATGTAGCACACTTACTTTTGATACCTGCATTTTAAGTGGGAAAACACCGGTTTCAAGAGCAAGGTTATATATATATATGTCAGATACGGTGCAATTTTATCAATAACGTATTTTATAGGTTTTATCTGCATGTTATCGGCGTCAATAGTTTTACTATTTTTAAGATTCATGATAGTTGAGCTGACTTCTGCCTCATCAGTGGGGAACAAAAACATTGTATTCGTCTGCGACAATTCCATGAACTCTAGGGCTTTTTTTATACAGGAGGATGACACACACGTTGACGTACCAACATTTACAAAAAAATTATTAAACGCGTTTGCCATGGTGACGTCTGTTATTTGAGCGCCGCTTACGGTTACTTCATGAGGTACGTTTTGGGGTGGCTTATGGTTTAATAAAGATCGGATTCTCTTCCACATAATATCAGGTTTCAATGTTTCTAATGGATCAAAAAGTCTGTTGTGATAGTCACGCTTAGCGGTCCTTAGCTGACTCGTTAGTTTATTTCGATAGGATTTAAAGGCTAAAAGTCTACTATTTTCTCTAGTTTTTAAAAAATGCTGATATAAAAAATTCTTTTTTCGTATCATTGATAGTAGGCTACGCGTGATCCAGGGTCGACGCGATTTTTTAGAAGCTTTGAGGTTGACAAAAGGAAAATGTTTCGTATATATTGTACTAAATATATCTAAAAATAAATTATATGCGGAATTAACTGAATTTGTAGAAAAAATTTGTTGCCAAGATGTACATTCAATTTCTTCTCGAAAACGGCGCAACTGGTCAGGGGAGATCGGCTGAACTCTGGCCACAGGAACGCAGTCACTACGGTTTTCATGGGAGCGTTTATTTTGCAAGCAAAAATAAATGGGAAGATGATCACTTATATCAGTTGAAAGAACCCCTGATGACACCACCGAGTCTTCATAGTTGGTTATGAACAAATCAAGCAAAGAGGATGACGTGTTAGTTATTCTTGTAGGGTGCTTTATAACATTTGATAGTCCACATGACTCAATGAGGTTTGAAAAAGAATTTCTCGAGCTACAGTCAGAACTTATATCGATATTGAAATCACCACCCAAAACCAACCTGTAGTTTTTATCATTGACAAAGTTAAACAAGGTCTCCACAAAATCAAGAAATGGCATGACAGGCGAGCTAGGGGGCCTATATACAACAGAGAGCAACGTATTTTTGAAACGCACAGTTACAACTTCATAAAAGTCAGTGATTTTACAGAATGATTCTAATAGCTCACAACTTACTTCGTTTTTCACCAACATAGCAATACCACCACCTTGTCTGTTTTCTCTATTTAAGTTGAAATGCGAATATCCTGGGAGCAGAAAGTAGTCAGCACTACAACGGTACCATGTCTCCGTTAGCATAATGGCGTCAACGTTTGGTCCAATGCAATCAAACAAAACAGCAAGGTCGTCGTGTTTGTTTTTGGCAGACCTAACATTAAGGTGAAGAAGTGTTAATTGAAATGCGGACTTATTTTGAAGTAATTTGTTTAATTTAGAAGGTGAAATAAAGGCGTCTGACATATCTGTATTGGCTTAACAATTCATACCAGATAAAAAGGGGCAAAACTAGCTCGCCGTTATCTTACGGACGTCATCGACACACGTTACTCTCACAAGCGGCGTTTGTTCGGCCTTACGAGCAAAAATACTACCATTCCGTACCCAAACGAACTTCCAGTTACACTCCTTCTTTTGCCACTGTCATTCCCAGCAATTTCTTTAGTGCCGGGCACAGATGCTCGTTTACGTAAACAGAGCCACCGGCCGTAATGCCGATATCACTGCAAGTGATGCGCCGTTTCTTAGTATGATGAAGTAGATTGTCTCGTTTGTCCTTCCGCATGAATTGAACAACAATGTTCTTTGCCTCGCTGTTCGGAACAGGCACGCGGTGGCATGCTTCGATATCTGTTTCAAGTATGGGTATGCCAATCACTGCTCCCAATTTTTCTACAATTTCAAGTACGTTCTCATTTTGCTGGGACGGGATTCCTTTTATTTCAATATTTCGATTCCGGCTGTATTGCTCGCAGTTTACAAGTCGAGCTTCACATTCTTTGGTTTGCTGATGCAGCAGCTTACATTCCAAGCGAAGCTCGATGTTATCTGCCTTAAGCTCCGTATTTTCCTTCATGACTGTACCCAGTTTATCCCTCATCTCTTCAAACGTTTTGTTAATAAAATCCATACTTGTTTTTACTTCCCTTAGCTCCCCTCGCAACTCCCTTTCAATCGAGGCCCTTAGTTCCCTATGTTCTTGTTTCATGTCTCGCTTGAGTTCTTCACATAGTTTTGCCATTTCTTTAGCCATTTGTGTTTGTTTATATCTATACAGTCACAGAATAATGCAAAAACACAAATACGCGTGCACAGTACACAGGTGAAAACAAAAGGCGCTGTGTTCGGCAGCAGAAAATAGAAAACTAGATCTAAAAAAACGATAACAACAATAGCTCACCTGCAAAAGCAGATGACGAGATGAATTAAGTACTTGTTGGACGAGTGTCTGCTGCCGAACTGCGACGGGTTGGGCTCCGCGCTCTTGTTTTATGGGCCTCGATGGTGGTGGACGCCCACTAGCGGCGATCCAAGGGTTTATGACGTGGCGATGACTTGCACCGATGGCTTGCGTCCCTCAGGCTTGACCACGTGGCGATGACTTGGCGTACCAACGGATGATGATCAGCAAAAGCGGGCTGATAGCTGACGCTGCAAAAGCAGATGACGAGATGAATTAAGTACTTGTTGGACGAGTGTCTGCTGCCGAACTGCGACGGGTTGGGCTCCGCGCTCTTGTTTTATGGGCCTCGATGGTGGTGGACGCCCACTAGCGGCGATCCAAGGGTTTATGACGTGGCGATGACTTGCACCGATGGCTTGCGTCCCTCAGGCTTGACCACGTGGCGATGACTTGGCGTACCAACGGATGATGATCAGCAAAAGCGGGCTGATAGCTGACGCTGCAAAAGCAGATGACGAGATGAATTAAGTACTTGTTGGACGAGTGTCTGCTGCCGAACTGCGACGGGTTGGGCTCCGCGCTCTTGTTTTATGGGCCTCGATGGTGGTGGACGCCCACTAGCGGCGATCCAAGGGTTTATGACGTGGCGATGACTTGCACCGATGGCTTGCGTCCCTCAGGCTTGACCACGTGGCGATGACTTGGCGTACCAACGGATGATGATCAGCAAAAGCGGGCTGATAGCTGACGCTGCAAAAGCAGATGACGAGATGAATTAAGTACTTGTTGGACGAGTGTCTGCTGCCGAACTGCGACGGGTTGGGCTCCGCGCTCTTGTTTTATGGGCCTCGATGGTGGTGGACGCCCACTAGCGGCGATCCAAGGGTTTATGACGTGGCGATGACTTGCACCGATGGCTTGCGTCCCTCAGGCTTGACCACGTGGCGATGACTTGGCGTACCAACGGATGATGATCAGCAAAAGCGGGCTGATAGCTGACGCTGCAAAAGCAGATGACGAGATGAATTAAGTACTTGTTGGACGAGTGTCTGCTGCCGAACTGCGACGGGTTGGGCTCCGCGCTCTTGTTTTATGGGCCTCGATGGTGGTGGACGCCCACTAGCGGCGATCCAAGGGTTTATGACGTGGCGATGACTTGCACCGATGGCTTGCGTCCCTCAGGCTTGACCACGTGGCGATGACTTGGCGTACCAACGGATGATGATCAGCAAAAGCGGGCTGATAGCTGACGCTGCAAAAGCAGATGACGAGATGAATTAAGTACTTGTTGGACGAGTGTCTGCTGCCGAACTGCGACGGGTTGGGCTCCGCGCTCTTGTTTTATGGGCCTCGATGGTGGTGGACGCCCACTAGCGGCGATCCAAGGGTTTATGACGTGGCGATGACTTGCACCGATGGCTTGCGTCCCTCAGGCTTGACCACGTGGCGATGACTTGGCGTACCAACGGATGATGATCAGCAAAAGCGGGCTGATAGCTGACGCTGCAAAAGCAGATGACGAGATGAATTAAGTACTTGTTGGACGAGTGTCTGCTGCCGAACTGCGACGGGTTGGGCTCCGCGCTCTTGTTTTATGGGCCTCGATGGTGGTGGACGCCCACTAGCGGCGATCCAAGGGTTTATGACGTGGCGATGACTTGCACCGATGGCTTGCGTCCCTCAGGCTTGACCACGTGGCGATGACTTGGCGTACCAACGGATGATGATCAGCAAAAGCGGGCTGATAGCTGACGCTGCAAAAGCAGATGACGAGATGAATTAAGTACTTGTTGGACGAGTGTCTGCTGCCGAACTGCGACGGGTTGGGCTCCGCGCTCTTGTTTTATGGGCCTCGATGGTGGTGGACGCCCACTAGCGGCGATCCAAGGGTTTATGACGTGGCGATGACTTGCACCGATGGCTTGCGTCCCTCAGGCTTGACCACGTGGCGATGACTTGGCGTACCAACGGATGATGATCAGCAAAAGCGGGCTGATAGCTGACGCTCTGCAGAAACCGACCGTACACTCTAAGAAAAAAGTTGGCCTCAAGGGACTATAACGGCAGCATTTGGTCCTCTGAACTCCCAGTTGCTCCCCGAAAGGACCATCTGGTTCGAGCTAGGTACCGCGCAAAAGCTGGGGACTAACTGCGCTCGACTGGGACTAACCGATAGGCGTGCGCGAGCAAAAGCATCCATAAGTTCTCGTTAGACAGGCGCATATGCATGGTTTAGTCCCTGAAGGCAAACGGAATGTTCGCAAAGAGGACGTATGCTATTTCGCTTGTCTTGGGGATCGGCGAGACTCAGCCCAGCACGGCTGAAAGTGTTGACAAAACTCGGACGAAACTGGCGAATTTGTTTAATGTGCCACGAACGTTTAGACATTACATGGTAGAGCTTCACGCGTTATGTGAATGCGAGTTAACGAATGTTTTGACTCGACTTCACCCAACTATCACGTCAAAAATGATCTGTTGACATTTCACAACTCCCATTCACGTGATTTGCCTTCGCGCAAAAAATGAGCATTTATCCAAACGCAGCACCTCCAAATACTAACACATTTTTTCTCTAAATGAAACTTAACAGTTTGTAGAAGCCGCGCTTTCAACACCGGGGTCTCGCAGTCAGAATAAATGGTCATTTCAATCGCTAAAATTGAGCTACAGAGAACAAGTCGAGCCTCGTCTCTGCGTCTCCCCGTGACCAACCTTTCTGGGTAGTCCAATGTCGAACTCAAAATCCGCAACGACACACTTGATGCACAGCACATTCCACTCAAAAAGCACATTCAGGCAGTATCCAGACGCCTTCCCGCCATCGTTGTCGCTGTTTCAGACATTCCAGATGAACAACGAAGAACGAACCGCGCCCGGAAAGTCACCACAACACCCTACTTATACAAAACAAATGCAAACAAAAAAAAAAGAAAATATAAGCCACCCGAGATTTGAGAAAGCTGAAAAATTGTTAAGAGAGAGAGAGAGAGAGAAAAGAAAAAAAAGTGTTGGCTTTACGTCACTGACCGGCTCGTTGAAAATGGTGGCCTTCTCCCGTCCTTGGAGCTCTTCTGTGTGGCTGTGTCCGTGTGTAGCGGGAGGGGGAAAAGAGATTTCCTTGTGCGCTCCCTTTCCCTCCCCCCAACCCCCACCCGCATTCTTTTTACTGCTTCGCTAACGCGGGAGGGTTGGGCAGATAGGGTCCGTCGGGAAAATGGGAAGGGTCTTTGTTTGAAAAGAACCTGTTTTGAGTAAGTTGACATACAGCCATCGTCGGAGGCTGGTCGCAGTTTTTGTTTTTTTCTCCTTATGTCGTCTCCGAACATGGCGGGATCCGGTTTGGATTCGCGGTGCTGAAGCACTGCACTTGATCTGTTCTGAAGTCACAAGTCAAGGGAACTCAATTAAGGTATGTCGAAGCACTTCTGTTTATGGTGTATTCATTAACTGCGGCTTCAGAAAGTGTTTTCTTTTGAGCGCGTTCTCTAGCTTGCAAAGCGCGCGCCATACTCTATTCTTTGGCACCATGGTGTCTGATTTTGTTATGCAGCACAGAGAGCTCATATTCAATCGTATCGAGCGAAACGCCAGTTCTACCGATGGCTTATATTTTTTTGTGTGTTTTGCAGGCCCTGGCAGGATCGCTTGACCATAAAGGCCCGTTCACACTCTTGCGACCTCTTAAATCTTGGTTCCTTGCGACCTCTTAAACCTCTTAAAACGAGAGGACACAGTGGCGCCATCTATCGGGTTGCAGAGTAAACTTGACGGTCCGGCATATTTTCTATTTCTCCCGCGCATTATCCTTTCTTTCTTGGCTCGAAAACTTTTGGAAACGTTATAAACGAGCCTTTCTCATAGGTATTACTGCACATTCGACCTCGGGAAATGCCGCAAAACCGTCGCTCTTGTGAAATGCAGTTCCACGATCACCGCATAGATGGCGCCAGAAAAGAAAACGACGAGGCATACTTTCAAAGAGGCCGGTTACCAGGTCCGAAGTGCGCAGCCGCTGCCCACTCAGCCTCGTCTACAGTGCCCACAAGCAGCGTTGCCGAATTGCGGAAATTTCCCATATTGCGGGAAAAAGCATGACAGCCAGGGAGCGGGAAAACACAATTTGAGCGACATGCAAAACGTGGGAAGTCTTTTTAATCCATACCAAACTGAAATTTCGTTGCTTTCTCAGCTACATCGAACAAAAGGAAGGGAGCGGCACTTTAGCGACTTTGACTACTTATACATTTGGCCTCGTTTCAGAAGCCAATCCAATCCACTACGACTTAAGGCCTATTCACACGATGCATCTTGCTGGCGAATCTTGTGTCGCGAAACTGAGGCTTCGGGAAACAGATTACCCGTCTGAACGCGACGTGAAAAAGTTGGCGCGCCGACGGAAAAAGTGGCAGGCCTCCCGCTCGAGCAGTGGTACGCTGAAACCTCGCCGAGGCCTGTCGACCACCCGAAGGGAACTGGACGCTGCCAATGGCCGCTCGGCTTCGCTATGGACGTCTGACCTTCGAGGAGGGGCGAGGCTACGGAGAAGTCTGATTTTCGGCCGATTCCGTATCCGAGCCAGCCGCAAAGAAAACAAACAAACGTGGCGCGAGACAAGCGGAGGTGCGGCGCTGTACGGGCGACAAGTCCTCGGTGAGCCTCGGTTGCGAGGTGTGTGAACGGCGCCTACAGTACTGGTTGCGAACGGCGCGGTGCAGATTCATCAACAATCGCGGCGAGTGCAAGCATCCGCATGCATAAACACAGATAACTGGGGATAACCCTCGTTATTAGCGCTGATGCAAAAACGTCCGAACTGCTTCGGCGATCATCTGCCCGTTCTTCGACGCTCGCGGTCGTTCCTGCGTTTGAGCAGGGCTGTAAACCCAGTGAGCCGAATCTGGACGAGGTTCATTGAGTGAGCTATTAATAAAACAGACGCGTTTCTTCACACTGTGCGCTAAACAGATTCATATCATTTTGATGCTAAACGCTTGCGGTGTTCCTCGGTGCAGATGACAAGGTTTGGCTGAAATTCTCGTGAGTCAATACGTCGCAGGTTTCCCAGCGGCTGAGCTGCCGACGCAGAACAGAGGCCGATTTCGCGAAATTCCGGTTTGTGCCAAACCGTGGCGCGTTGAAAAAGATGCATCGTCTGAATAAGCCTTTACATGTGCGTTCTGTCGGTTCGCGCACTTTCCTCACCGCCAGCTACGCACGTCCTCTGTCAGTGCAGTAGACACGAATTGCACAGTGGGTGGCGTTCCTTCGACATCACGAAAACGAGCAGGTGAGAGGTTTCTTCAAATTCCCATGACGAAGACCGGGAGCCGGTGGTCAAGAAGAAGTTTCAGCAGAGCTGGCTGGAGTGATCCACTCTTCAAGGGCTTGACTGGCACCCGTGAAAGGGTGATGACCTTCGGTTCCGGCATAGCATGCAACGTTACTTTGATGTGCGAAGAAGCCGAGTCCGAAAAAGCAGCAGACGTGGACAAAAGCATTGCTCCTCGCGTCAAGGGAATGCAGACAACCACTTCAAAAAGTTGATTACAGAAACAATCTCAAACCGACAGTGTAAAGACCGCTGAGATCACGCTAGCAAGTATGTTCGCCGAACATAACATACCTTTAAGTTTGGCTGACCACATGACTCCTCTCTTGAAGAAGGTCTTTTCCGGACTCGAAGACTGCGAAGGAGATCACGTTGGGACGTACAGGCGGGTGCGCGGCAATAATCAAGTAACGTCCTTGCCGGGGCGGAGTACCGACGCACTTGCTGAGACTCTGCGAAGTGTGCTGTAGTATTTCGATTTTTTTAGCAGTGCGTTCACCACACTAACCAGGTGGCGCTCAAACTGCCATAGTAATTCCGCAGCCAGGCGGCGCTACGACATTCAACCATCGGGCCCGTGCGCCCAGGTGGATTTCCCCCGGGGCCTTTGAACCCCGCGTTGTTTTGGTATAAATAAACCAGTACGTGTATTGGACCTCGACGCCGCTGGACGTGCTCGTTCTTCTGGGGCGTTCCTCTGCCCCCCGCCGTCGCTGCTCGCCGCTCCTGCCTTCGACATGTGCAGATCAGGTACGCCCAGCAGGCCGCCTTCGGCCCTGCTTCTTCAGCTCAGCCTTGGGCTCCCCCGGTTTATAACATGTGCCATTTTCGGCACTCGTGGATGAGCAGCAGATAATCGCATCGGAGAAGACAACGTGTGTGCTTGCGCAATACGCGTCTCCACTGAATGGCAAAGTGAAGACCCAGCTTCCCGGAGCTTGTGAACCTCGATGCAAAAGCATTGCTCAGCTCTGCGCCTTTTTCACGCCTTCAAGCGAGTGCTTAAAAGAAAAAGACATCTCTCTGAAGAACATGATTGGGCTCGCTTGTCAGACGGTGCCAGTGTCATGGTTGGTAACAGAAACTTCGTTTTCATCGCCGGGGCTGAGAGAAGAACGCCCGAGTCTCGATACTCGATGCGTTGCATCTGCCACAGCGCCGCTTTGATTGCGAGCAAGCATGCGAACGTCTGCCACGTTCCCCTGAAGATCTTCTGCGTTCCCATTGGAACCCACGTGTGTGGGAGTGCGAAGCGGTCCGTGCGACTGGCAACACCTGCAGAAAGAAATGGATGTCGAAAGAAGCAAACTTCTGAAACCGTCTAGCACGCGGTGGTTATCTTTGCACCATGCATGCAGTGACGCGCTTGTTGGAATGCTGGGGCGTGCTGAAAGTGTTCTTTCAAGACGCCGCTACGACCGACAAGCTCAAGACTACAGACTTTATTCTGTGCGAACTGAACAACGAGTTCACAAAAGCGTATTTTTTACTCCTCAAGTACGCGTTGAGCTGCTTCAACCGGATTTAATGCGTTATTCCAGTCGCGGAGTGTGCTGATAGGCACTCTGTCGCAGAACGCCACAAGGCTCTTCGACACGTTTGCGTGTAACTTCCTCACCGCAGACGCGACCTTGCAGCCCAACGTCAACGTCTCTCAAACCCCGTAACATGCAGCCTGCTGGAAAAGGTGTGTCTGGGCTAAGCCGAATGTGAAGATGCGTTGAAGCGTTTGCCGGATCGATGGAGTGAAAAATATCCGTCTGCGTTGTTCCCGATTTCTACGTAGCCGCGAGCTGAAGGGATGCAAGCACGGCTTCCCTTGAGTGACAGTCTGTTTGGGGAGTTTCAACCGCTCAACCCCGAGTTTGGTTCGGACCCTCCAGAACGATATACACGACTTCCTGGCCATCCGTAGGCACATTGATTGTGATGTGGACTGACTGCGTTGGCTCTGGAATGGAAAGAGCTGCCACATACCTTCTCTTCAACTGAAAGAGCGCGCTCACGGCAATGAATGTCGACGAGATGTGGCATGAAGTCTCGAAAAACGAGAGCTACGGAAGGCAAGATAATGTTTCCGAGCTTGACCAAGTTGGCGCGAGTGCTGCTCAGCTTGCCACACTCTAATGCCGAAGCCGAACGCATTTTCAGTGTTGTGACTGATGTCAAAACCAAGAAAAAAAAACCGGTTGGCCACGGGAGACCATGAACACAATGGCTGTTTGTACGTTCAGCGTCTCAGCAGCCAAAGTGGCGAGACCTGCTTCAGCTTCAAGACCGCCAAGAAACAACCTTGCAGTGCTGCAACTCTGAGAGGAAGTAGCCAAGCATAATTTCTGCGTTGACTGCCTAAAAAGCAGAAAATGCGAATTTAAGTTTTGTTTGGAAACCATAGTTTGGACAATTTTAGAAGATCTGGTATAGTACTATGCCACAGTGTGTTCAGTACATTTAAGTTTTCTAAATGTCTTGTGGATTATTTCAGATTAGTTAATGGGCTGCTTGCCCTTTAGTTCCCCGATCGCTATGACCAATGTATGAGTCTTACGTGAAAAAGGAGGGCGGGGAGGTCCAGTTGGCCCGAACAACTCTGCATTTCCTGTATTTTGTGTCGTGAAAATTTCTGCAAAACAACAACGTTTGTGATCTGTTACTGTATTTAAAGACACTTGGCGTCGTGCATACCTTATAAAAAGCCACTTACGCCCCTGAATTTGTTTTCTGCATGGTAAAAAAGGGGAATTTTCGACGCTCGACGGGGGAAAAACAAAGTGCCAGTGCGGCAACACCGCCCACAAGTCGTCCGCCGAACGCCGATGGACAGGCCGGTTTGAAAGGCTCTTCTTCATGGCCCCCCAGACATTTTCAATGATGTCTCGCGTCTGGTCCTTGGGGGGCCACTCAAGAACCATTACTCCCGGTCTTCCAACAGCTCTGTCACAGACCGTGCCGTGCGGATTGGGCCGCGGTCTTGCTGGAGGTAGAAGCAGCCGTGGCTGAACGGGCCGTCCATAACGTACGGCAGAAGAAAGGTCTCGACGACGTCCATGGTAAGCGGCGGCGTTGAAGCGGCCATCAAGAGCGCGCACCAGGGGACCCAGTACGTCCTTGGAGAGCGCGCCCCACACGCTCACGGTGGAGCAGCGGCCGCTACTGGCGACGCGCTGGAAATTGACCAGGTCGAACCTGGAAAATTTGTAAATTATTTCGTCAGCGCTTGTCTAAGCGGGAATGTTCTATATGGCACAAGCTACATGAAAGCGCGCAAGGGCGCAAATACTTTCGGGAAAACTGGTGCTCAGTAGTAACTGCTCTTGTCAAACATTCTAAAATAAGATGCACGTGCTGGATTCTTCGCTTTTAAGACAGAGTAAACTGAAAAATCAAACGCCCAGCATTCTCAACGAAATTGTGCAACTTCTTCGATGATTAGCCAAACACTTACCTGGTCCGGTCGGCTCGCCAGATCCGCTGACGCTTGTCCCAGCGCGTCGTGAAGGCAGATTCAACGGTGAACACTACGCGTTCTACCAGTCTGCCACTGTCCACGATGAATGTTCTTGAGCGAACAGCAGCCGCTTGTGCCTGTTGTCAGCCGAAAGCATCGGCTTCTTAGCAGGCACGCGGCTGCGCAGGCCAAGCCTCAGTGCAGCCGCTCACGTATCATCGTCGTAACGCTGACTCGGAGGCCCAGTTCATCGCGCATTTCTTTAGCCGTCAG